>JANRGW010005547.1:0-24533 GCA_024733675.1 Psilopsiagon aymara
AGATACTGGAAGGCTGCTATGAGGTCTCCATGCAGCCTTCTCTTCTCCAGGCTGAACAGCCCCAACTTTTTCATCCTGTCTTCATAAGGGAGGTGCTCGATATTGATGATCATTTTATGTCCATGGAAAATATTACTTCATAACAGACTTGAATAGTGGAGGGTTGGGGTTTTTTATTATTTTGAGTGGTCACAGTGGTTTTCTCAAGTGCATTCACTAAACAATGGAATTCATTTTAACTGAAAGCAAGTAAGAAACCACAATTATACCCTAGACTGGATTCCACTGTAGGATGTTAAATGATTGATGTTGAATAATACAGCTACAGAACAAGATGTGTTGTCAGGGTTGGCCATAGCACCTTTTTTCATTTCCCTGTAAGGCAAGCCTGTTATTTAAGGAAATAAATGGACAAGGGAACAGCGAGGTTATACACCTCAATTAATAGCATCCTGCAGGTCCCTTGGCTCTTTGTGTTGCATGCTTTTAGCTTGCAGAACTTTGTAAGAAAAAAAAACACTTATAATTGCAAGGCATGCTATAAGAAGAGACAACATTTTTGGAAATATTGTGTGTGCTCCTCAAATATTGTATGAATAGTTTTCTGAGTGTCATGGTTTAAACCATAAATCAGCCACACAGTTTGCTAGTTGCACAGAATGCAACTCCCACAGGTTGAGATAAGAGCAGTTTACTAACTACGGTATAACACAAACCACTACTGCTACCACTAGTAGTAATAATGACAAGAGAAATATAAGGGAAGACAATACAACAGCTCACCACATATACCCAGCCCGACCAAGCAGTGCACCCCCCACACCCTTCCAGGTCTCTGCTCTCCGTTTCTGCATCCTGAGCATGACGTGCTGTGGTATGGAATACCTCTTTGTCAGTTTGGGTCAGGTGTCCTGTCTCTGCTTCCTCCCAGCTTCCCCTCCTCCCTGGCAGAGCATGAGGCTCAGAAAGTCCTTGGCCAGACCAAACATCACTACGCCATAACTAAAAACATTGGTGTTATCAGCGCTGTTCCCAGGCCAAAGGTCAAAACCACAGCACTGCACCAGCTACCAAGAAGGAGAAAAATGACTGCTACTGCTGTACCCATGACACTGAGACACAGCTAAAATTCATTAGCTAAAAATACTGCAAAACCCAAGTCCAAATATTATGCAATTTGGAAGGCTGTCACAATATCAATGAAAATTATCATAGTATTTGACAGTTGATCTTTGACCTTTGGAAATTATGTTGCCTCCGTTGTTCTGATATTTGAATACCATCCACAGTTTTAGATGTTTATCTTCACAATAGCCCTAAGACTATATTCGTTTCAGAAAATTAGGCACTGGTAATTGAAGACTGATTCAATTATCCAAGGTCACAGAGAGAAGCAGAATTAGACCTTAGGTTTCTGCTTGCCCAGACACTCTCCAGCCATTAGACTAATTCTTCTTTCTTTTAACCATCAAAGCAACTAAATAAAAATACTTTTATGGATATATTTATGGTATGACATGAGATTGCTATGTGATAAAAGCTCATCTTCACACTCACAAAGGAGCAAAAATGACAGTAGGGAAGGTGCGGAGATCCCAAACAATACCCTGCCCATTTACTTCCAGGCCCATTGCCATAGCCTCCAATTCTTCAACCACCCATCTCAACAAGCCCAGAGGGGCACAGGGGCACAATGGCAGGTGGGAAACCACAATAAGGACCTTCAAGGAATTAATAGCTTGTGTTGTCTCTTTTCAGGGCTGCCTCAGAAAATAGCTGCGGTGTCCAAGAGTGAAACACACCACTCTATCATTGGGAGCAGATATACAGATCACATTTTGGACTAATAGGGGTTGCTGTCTGCAGGTGGGACATATGTGATGGAGTGACTGCACCAGTGGCCAGGGGAAGAGCAAGTGATGCAATCTACGTGGTCCTCTCTAAGGCCTCAATATGGTTCCTTGCAAAATTTTTACTTCTAAACAAGAGTTATGGGTTTGATGAATAGGAAACTGGATGGATGATCACATCCAAAGAGTTACAGACAATGGCTCAATGTCCAGATGGAAACCAGTATCAGGTGGTGTCTCTCAGGTGTCTGTACTGAGACCAGTACTGTTCAATATCTTCATCAACGACATAGTGGGATTGGTGCTCTTGAGGGAAGGGGTGTCATCTAGAGACACCTGGACAGGCTTGAGCATGCATGCAAATCTCATGAAGTTCAAAAAGACCAACTGCAAAGTCTTGCACCTTGGTCGAGCAATCCCCAATATTAATACAGTCGGTGGGATGAATTGACTGACAGCTGCCCTGCAGAGAAGGACTATGGAATACTGGGGGATGAAGTATTGGATATGAGCCAGCAATGTGTGCTTGCAGCCCAGAAAGCCAACTGTAACCTGGGCTGTATGCAAAGAAGTCTGACCAGCAGGTCAGAGAAGGTGATTCTCCCCTTCTACTATGCTCTTGTGGGACTTCACTGGAGTACTGTGTCCAGCTCTTGGGACCCCAGCAAAAGACAGACATGAACCTGTTCGAGTGGGTCCACGAGAGAATGATGAAAATGATCAGAGAGCTGGAGATCCTCTGATGGGAAAGGCTGAGACATTTAGGGAGAGCTCCAGGGAGATCTTAGTGGCTCCCAGGTGCCCACCAAGCCACTTTATCACTTCCTCTCCTCAACTGCACATGGGGAGAAGATACGACAAAAGGCTCATAGGTCAAGATTAGGATAGAAGGATTGCTTAGCAATTGCCACCACAGGCAAAAAAGGCTTGACTCAGGGAAATTAATTAAATTTATTGTCAATCAAATCAGAGTAGGATAATGAGAAATGTGAATAAATCTCTAAACACTTTCCCCTCACCTCTCCCATCTTCCCAGATTCAACTTCACTCCTGACTTCGCTATATCTTCCCCGTGAGCAGCCCAGGAGGCAGGGAATGGAGGTTGCAGTCGCAACATCACATGTTCTCTGCTGCTCTTTAGCACTCATGCTCTTCCCCTGCTCCAGTATGGTGTCCCAGCCATGGGACACAGTTCTCCATTTACTTCTCTAGCGTGGGTCCTTCCCACATGTTGTGGTTTAAGCCTAGCCAGCAATCCAGAAACACGCAGCCCCTCACTCACTACCCCTCTTCCGCCTACCTCTCCTGGAGGGATGGGGAGGAGAATCGAAAGAATGCAACTCCCACTGGTTGAGATAAGAACAGTTCAGTATCTAAGGTATAACACAAACCACTGCTGTTACCACCAATAATAATAACGGCAAGGGAAATAATAAGGGAATAGAATACAACCACTTACCACCCACCTGCCGATACCCACCCTGACCCGAGCAGTGATCTAACCCTTCTGGGTAACTGCCCCCAGTTTATATACTGGGCATGACGTGCTGTGGTATGGAATACCTCTTTGGTCAGTTTGGGTCAGGTGTCCTGTCTCTGCTTCCTCCCGACTTCCCATCCTCCCTGGCAGAGCATGAGGCTCAGAAAGTCCTTGGTCACAGTAAGCATTATTGAGCAGCAACTAAAAACATTGGTGTTATCGGCGTTGTTCTCAGGCTGAAAGTTGAAAACACAGGACTGCACCAGCTACTAAGAAGGAGGAAAACGACTGCTACTGCTGAACCCAAAACAGCACAGGGTGCAGTCCTTCAAGCACAGACTGGTCCAGCAAGGGTTCCATGTAGATCCACAGGTCCTACTGGAAAAAATCCGCTCCACTGTGGGCTCTTCACAGGCTGCAGGTCCCACCCGGGGCCTGCTGCAGCACAGGCGTCCATGGGCTTTCAGATTCTTTCAATGCACATCTCCCTGCTTTTATGTGGACTTCTCCCCAGGCTGCACGGGGAGATCTGCTCCACCATGGATCTCCATGTGTGGCAGGGGCACAGCCTGCATCACCATGGGCTGCACCACTGGCTGCAGGAAAATCTCTGCTCTGGTGCTTGAAGCACCTCCTCCCCTCCTCCCACTGGCCTTGGTGTCTGACAGCTGTTTCTCTCACATGTCCTTACTCCTCTCTCCGAGCTGCTGTTGTGCAGCAGTCATTTTCCCCTTCTTCAGCATGTTATCACAGGGGCCCTACCAGCTTTGCTGATTGACTCAGTCTTGGCCAGTGGCAAGTCCATCTTGGAGATGGGTGGAACTGGCTCCATTCAACGTGGGAACAGCTTCGCACAGAACCACTCATGTGGCCCACCCACTACCAAAGCCACTCCATGTAAATCCAGTACTTGCACTTATAAGAAAAATGAAGAGAGACTTTTTACAATGGCCTGCAGCAACAGGGCAAGGGAAAAAATCTTAAACTGAGAAAGGAGAGGTTTAGATTGGATAGCGAGACATGGGAACAGGCTGCCTAGAGAAGTTGTGGACACCCTATCATTAGTAGGGATCAAGGTCAGGATGGATACAGCTTTGAGCAACCTGGTCTAGTGAAAGATGTCTGCCCACAGCAAAATGCTTGGAGTAGATGGTTTTTAAAAGTCTGTTCCAACTTAAACCTCTCTATGATCCTATGCTCTGCAGCTGGGTGAGATAGAGTTTACCAGGCAACCAAAGTTTATGGGAAATACTTGTCACAGATATTGATGCAAGAACTCTTACTCTCTTACCAGACTAAACTTTGCGGTCTTAACGTATGTATTGACTGATGTCTCAGACAAAAGAGACTTCATTATGGCTATGCTATATCAGATATTTAAATAAGCCACAATTTCTCAGTTTAGAAGTTAAAACTATTGTAGCACACAAATGGCAGATCTAAAAGGGTATCATGAAGTGGTTTCTCAAAATAAGTGAAAACTAATTTCATGCCTGAAACTGAGGTACTGAAATGAGCTGTATTATTAAGGCAAAAACTAATGTCAGTTAGGATCAGAATGACATCCACAATCTTCATATAAATGCTAAACAATGAGGCAGAGAATATTCAAATGTCCACTTGTCCACTTAGCACTTTCATTCACCATTAGCCATTTATTCCCTTTTGTAAGAAGTATTAGTCACCTTTTTTTCCTTCACTTATTTCAGCAGAGCTTCCCTAAAATTAATGCATTTGTGCGGTTATAAATCAGATTAGAATTATGGAGTGATGTAAATCAAAATTTGCATCACCCTACTGAGGTCAGAGATATGAAGCATTAGTTTCATATGGAGAAGCATTAGCTCTGATTTTTGTTTAAAAAAGCCCTAATAGGTTGAAATAACTAATAGTGTGATCAATATTACCCTATATAAATTAGCCATATTTCCATATCAAGAAGGAAATCATCTGTGGTGAAATGTTACGCAGACTAAAGCCTGTGTTTATATTACAGTGATTTATACAAACCACAACACAACTGTCACAGTTCCATCAGCAAAGGAAACTGCAGAATGTTTTTTTCCTCAAAAATTGCTATCTGAGTAGTCCAGGCAACAACATTTAAACAGGAAAAGCAAGGACATTAAGCTTTATTACTCAGGCAGTACAGCCATCTTTGGGGAAATTCTCTAAATAGCCCTGAGACTGGATGCTACAGCAGATGAGCCAAGGTTAACAGAAATAGCTAGTGTATACATAAAAGAAGATGCCAGGATTCATATTAATTAACCATTTCACAAACAATGAAGGCAGAAAAGTAAATGTTTGATATGTATTGAAATGAGCAGCCTTGAACTGCAAGCAGTACTGCATAGAGTTGCAGAGACACTGCAGTAAATCAAGGCAGCTTGATGTCATAAAAACTAGGAGGTATATTTATAGTCTTGCCCAGAGTTTCTCTTCTTTCAAGGTAAATTACATGAATCCTGTGAGATAGTTCTTCTTTAATCTAAAATAATAGATACTTGAGGTCAGGGTGGTGGGAAATCTCAACATCAAATCATGCAGCCAATGTTAGTGTCAGCACAAGATTTCTGTCTGCAGTATATCCTCCAGAGTCTGGACCCTAGTGCTGGATCTTTTGGTCTCACTGTTTCTCTGTAAAGATTATTGCTTATAATAATAGATCTTACATTTAGAAAATATTTTCTGGGATACTTTTGACTACTTTCTTTCCATTGCTTCAGGTCTGTTTGGGTGCAAAACAAAACAAAAAAGGCAACAATAACAACAACAACAAAACACCAAAAAAACCCAAACAAACCATAACTTATATATATATAGGTGTTTGTGCACAAAATTATCTGGAAACAGTGCAATTAATTAGCATCATCTGATATGGTGACTTTGATATCCTTTTTGTCAGCTTTAATAACCTTTTGCATTTTTTCATGGTTATACTCTCAAGTACTTGGTGCCCGTTGTCTTATCCTGCTAAGTTATCTGGCCATGTTATCAGCATTCAGCTCCTTGTATGTCAATTACTCTACCCCTCTGTATTCTTTCCAGCTCCTGACCCTTATTAGGCATCTGGGAGCATGGAGTAGGGATTCAGAGGTTTGCTTTTATACATGCTTGAAAACATGTTCCATCTTTATATTCAAGCATGAATTTCAGACTTAACAACAAATCTGTCTTTAACTGTCAAACCACATTATAATTCATTTGGGAAGAAAGATTCAAACTGTCTGTGGTAATCAAGGATTTCATGTTTTAATTGTACACTTCAAGAGATACTCATTCTTGATATTGATGCTACCAAACTCTTCCCAAACCTGGTCTCTCCTTTAAGCTGAGCTGCTAAGGCAGACACAGGATTTCAAGAAGCACAAAACCTTCCTTTCCAAGGATATTATCAGCTTCAGTTACCCACCAAAACCAAAAATTCTTTCTTTTTCTGTTTATTTCAAAGGTAAAAGCGATGATCTAAGGCACTAAATGATTTCATTGGGCATATGTCAAGTTACACCAATTAAAGATGTGTCCTCATTGCTACTGACACATACCCTTGTAGGGTCAAAGCAAGAGCTCTCATGCTATTGCCAAAATGCATACATAACTGAATGAGCAGTATGTGGGCCCTGCAAGAGAAAGGAAACTTGAGTTAGAGAACATATGTCCAGGAAGTGCTTCTCTTCTGTTTTTTCACCATAAGGTGGTTCAAACACCTTGTCAGTTAACACTAGAAACAATAGACTGATAAACATTAGAATCTTTTCACCTTGGAAGAGCTAACAATATTGATAAAAAGAGATGGATCTATCACTACCAAGTGCTTAGAGCAGTACTCTGCCTTGCACAATTCTTTGTGAACAAAATTAACTCCTCTATAATTTTTGTTAATTAAATCAAGTAGCAAGACACCTTAGCAGATGAAGGAGACTGGAAGCATATGGTCAGCAAATCTGAAATGGAACATTTGCCTAAATATAGTCCTCTAGTGTCATTTGAGATGCCATAGGGCAATCAACATGGCCAGCTGTTGCCAGTCCAGGAGGCACAGGTCCTACTAAGTCCTGTGATGTATGAAAAAGTCCTGTTTGATGTCTCCGATACCACAGACCCTTTTAAACACCACTAGATGACAATACATAGTCAATTTAATCATCAAACAGAAGGAAAACGGGGTTGCAAACAGGCTTGAAACTTGTGAATATTCATGTTACATAGAGGAATATGCATCACATTCATTTAGGCAAATCAGACCATAAGTGCTCCTATTGCAGACAATGGCAATGTTCCCACTGGTTAAACCGAAGAAGAATCTTGCCCTTAGCTTTGCTATGAATATTTAATCAAACAAATTGGACAACAGTGAACACCTTTCTGCATTTTGATCTGCTCAGGAAAGCTCTTCAGCTAAAGACAGCTTCCATTTTCTGTGAACTAGCAAAATGAGGCTGGCTTTCTACCAGGTCTATTTATTGTCTTTTGCTTTCACTTCAGTTCATGGCATTTTCTTCTCTTACCCTTTTCATGAGTTTTACTGGCCTTTAAGCTAAAAGCACATATTGTCAATGATGAGTCCCATTTTCCTTAGCTGCTTGCCAGCAAAATAGCAAAAAAAAAACTTTTTAAATCTCATGATTTTTATTTTTTTTTTTCCCTGATGGTTCTGGTTAAGAAAAACATAATATTTGGAAACAGTGGTCTTTAGGAGTCTCTGTTATCTTCCTCACCTCTGTTATTGTAAGCCCAAGAGTAACTTAAAAATTCAGAAATAGTAGTAATAGTAAGTAGAAGCAGTAGGAGTAGTAGAAGTAGTAATGTCATGTGCTCCTGTCTGCTTCTGGAATGCTGAAGAGTAAATTTGGACTCTGTATTTAAAGAAAGCAAAGGACAGTGAACAAAGGTAAGAGGGAGAAATTATTGTCTTCCTTTTTAAGGACTTCAGTGAACAAATTGGAAACAGTTTGGAAACACAGAGATCATTTCAGTGACTAACATTGACAAATGGGACCCGGAGTCAAAACCAATCAAAGACAACTAGCAGCGTTTAAATTGGGGTTGTGCTGACCTTTATTTTGATATGTTATGCTCTGCTGACTTTGTGGAGGAAGGGCTTTCCAGACAGAATTTTCGGCAGGTTCACTGGCTCATATTTGTTTGCTGGGCTGATATATTACTGGCTATATAAATTGTTCAGTGCCACAAGTATGCTTATTAGCAGCAAGAACGAGAAGGTGACCACACATGGACTGGCAAATAATTCTTTCTCTTGAGGCTTAGCAAAATAAAATGCTAGAAAATTTATTTCAGCCTTCACAAGACCATCTTTTTTTTGACCCATGTATCTTGTTATTCTGAAGACACAAAGCACAGGGAATATTTGCTCTCACAGGACAATGCCATTGTTCATGTCTCAGACCAAAATGACAGCATAGAGAGTTATAAGCAGTGACATTTGAGACAGTCTGATGTAACTAGCAGTACTCACGATGTATTGAACATGCATCAGTTGTCAGTGCCTGACAGTGGATAATCAGTGGGTTATTTTATTACCGTTACTCAAATTTTGCCTTAGTCACTTTCCAATCTCTTGTTATCAGAAACTTATTCTGTAAATTTTTCTTAACCTTCCAAGCTTGGAAGCACAGCAACCTTCACAAGGAGAGACACAGAACAAAGAATATGTTGTGGTTTAACCAGTCAGCCACGCAGTTTGCTCACTCAGTCCCCCCTCTTTCTTCCCCCCAGCTCTCGGAGGAATGGGAAGGAGAATCAAAACAATGCAACTCCCACAGGTTGAGATAAGAACAGTTTAGTAACTAAGGTATAGCACAAACCACTGCTGCTACCACCAACAATAATAATGACAAGGGAAATACAAGGAAAGAGAATACAATCGCTCACCAAGCCCAACCCAGCAGCGAACCCCCACCCTTCTGAGTCTCTGCCCTCTGTTTTTACATCCTGGGAATGATGTGCTGTGGTATGGAATACCTCTTCAGCTAGTTTGGGTCAAGTGTCCTGTCTCAGCTCCCTCCAGGTTTCCCCTCCTCCCTGGTGGAGCATGAGTCCTTGGTCAAACCAAAATATTACCAAGCAGTAACTGAAAACATTGGTGTTATCAGCGCTGTTCTCAGGCCAAAAGTCAAATGCACAGTGCTGCACCAGTTACCAAGAAGGAGAAAAATGACTGCTACTGGTGAACCCACGGCAGAATAGAAAAAGAATTTTGGTTGACTTCATTTAACATACAGAAATGCTAAACTCTAAAGGTGAAGGTGTTGAAATCTTTCTGTTGTAAAATCTTGTTTATGGGATAAACAGTGAAGTAAATCTATAACTGAAAGAATAACCAATCCTGAAATGTCCAGCATGGAAAAAATCTGTCTATTCTGGAAAATTCCAGATTTTAGAACCAGTCCTTATTATGTCTGTGCCATTTTGAATTCCATGGAATAGTTCAGGAAATTTACAGTAAATTTAACACTGTACACTAGATTGAATCCATAGCAGAGAATCCATAGGCTGAGAAAGTTGGATAGGCTGAGGAAGTTGGGGCTTTTCAGCCTGGAGAAGAGAAGACCTCATAGCAGCCTTTCAGTATCTGAAGGCGGGCTATTGGGGTGCTGGGGATGGACTATTCATTAGGGACTGTAGTGATAGGATAAAGGGTAAGGGGTTAAAACGTTAAAACTTAAACAGGAGAAGTTTAGATAGGGTATAAGGAAGTTCTTTACTGTAAGGGTGGTAAAGCACTGGAACGGGTTGCCTGGGGAAGCTGTGAATGCTCCATTGCTGGCAGCGTTCAAGGCCAGGTTGGACAGAGCCTTGGGTGGCATGGTTTACAGTGTGAGGTGTCCCTGCCCATGGCAGGGTGGGTGGAACTAAATGATCTTAAGTTCCTTTCCAACCCTAACTATTCTATGATTCTACAATTCTATGATAAGTACAATGACATCTGCAAAAGACTATATTTTTGCAACAGAGAATTTAATCCATATTAAATTGCATAGATGTGTTAAAGCCCAACTAATTACTGGATGCTTTTCCCTTTGTTTCTAATATGAACTCAAATTGCTCAAGTAATTTTACCAGCAACTAGAATTTGACTATGACGGAATTGGAATGAAAAAATATAAGATTAATTTAGTTAAAAAGCTGAATCATGCACATTAACCAATGTTTAAAGAGATCTTAGTTCCACAGTAAAAACAAATTCTGAGGACATCTATTATAAGCCAAAGGGAAAAATCACATTATTCAGATTAAATTTCTTTAATTGTCTAATATAAATGCATTTCAGAGATTCTGTAGGTACAACCTTAAAGTCTAAAGCACTAGGAAGAAAAAGGGACTTTCAGAAGGAGATGTGGAACACAAAGATAGATGTTTAAAGGTAGGCAGTGTAAATGCTCCTCACAGAATTTCCTTTTTGTCCTTATTTTCCTTCCCTATACCTGAGAGAATACAGAATAACCTTACAGCAAGGACTCCAATAAGTAGGGCCAAAAACAATGCAATCTCACTGTACCACTGCAGCCAAATAAGTACTAGAAGAGCCCAGCATCTGATACAAGATTTAGCCGCTGACATTCTTAGATAGCCAGTAGCCAGAACTCCATCAGACCTGGACCAACACTAGTGAGATTGTCCATGCTGAGTGAGAGACCTTCTTCCTTGTAGGCATGGAAGCGTCCTTGCATTCTGATGTGAAATCTAGCCAAAACTACAACTGTGGTGATCAGGAAAGATAAGCATAAAATGGAATCACCCCCATGAAAACATTTCCTTATCATTTATAAAAAGACAGTATAACAAATTCTAAATTATAACCAAAAGTGAAAACTAACTTTCACTGGAGTTAAGCTGTCCTTTTGTAATTCAAAATTGCAACACTGATACTAAGTATATACAGGAATATCATGACGCAGAAATGCAAAAATCACAACTGCAGGATTTTTGTTTGGTTTATTTTCTCAGAATTTCCTACCAAAATGTTAGAATAAGGTTCTGCACTTAAACTTGGGCTGCATGAGTTGCATGTGGTATGAAGAGAATGACTGTTAGACATCCTTGCCTAAAAGAAGAAGAAAATCAAATCTTTTTAGGGGTACAGTTTAGCTAATTGTATCACAGAGGACAAAGTTAAGGGGGCTCAGAAAAGGAAAGGAGATACAAACTTGGCAGACAACTTTACTCTTTTTTGTGCACTACCATTCCTAAACAGATCTAACACAGAGAATTAAGATCCTTTTGGTTTCTAGACCTTTGTTTGCTTGTTTGTTTGTTTGTTTCCTGGTTTATACTTAGCCAAGATATTCAAAAGCTGTGATGTGAATCAAACAGTGAAGATCCTATTTCAAAAGTAGGAGACACGTATACCAGTGGCAGGATTATTTGTGATCAGCTCATAAAAGATCTATCTCCAAATGCAGTAATTCTAATCGAAGTATTTGTAGTCTGATCATGGATTTTGCCTTAGTGTAAAACTACTGTTCAAGGAGTAAATTACATTCTGTAAATTGCTTATCCATTTTCACTCTGTAACTAGGGTCACATGGATTTTAAAGAGCTGATTCAAATGACCTATTCACCTATTAGCCTACAATACTTGCATAATAAGAAAATTTTCTTCTCTAAAGTGCCTCCACCTTTCCTTTCTTTTTTTTTTTTTTTTTTTTATTTTCCCCTTAGCTCAAGGATGTTTTAAAAAGTGGATAAAGCTATTTATTTTGTTTCTTCATTGTCCAAGAAGGCATTTTAATTTGATCAACTGTTTACACCAACAGCCTACAGTTTCAGATCTGAAAGCTTATATAATCAAATTAAATGAGGGCATCTATTGCAACTGCCTGAGATGCAAGCAGCATCCCATCCCAACCAATTCTCATCCTGTGTCATAAATAGAGCAATACAACAGCAGCAAGCTGTTTTTCTAAAGTGGAAAAGGCTAGCTGCAAAAATATTCTCATAACATTGAGCACATGTCCTTTCACACTGCCTGCATTTTCTTATCTCATCATATAATAAATATACTTTACTCTTTTTCTTATGGAACACAATTGAAATGAAAGTTAATATTTAAAAAGTAGAAAATGCTTTGTCTCCCTATAGAAAGAAATACTAAAGCTTTCTTATAGCTTTAAGGTTTAAAGAAGGAAGACAGTAAAAATTTTTAAAAGTCTGTCATGTATCATGAAGATTTTGAACAATATTTTTATCTGCTTCTTAGAGAACTGCAGATAAGGGACAATTGCACTTAAAGCAAAGACTTTACAGGTCATCAGTTGTGAATTTCATTTTTTGTTATTTGTTTCCACAAATCTATTTATTTTTGGAATAAGCACTGGAAAATTAAGCCCAGAGTAGATCCTACTATTCCTTGCTATTTTCACCTGTAACACAGGACATTGCTTTCATGTGCAATATTAAGATGGCCTTACTTAATCTGCAGGTCAGGTCTTTAACTGGGTTTTAAAAAGCACATTGCTGTATTTGCATAATACACATTGCTAAGTCATAACTAATGTGACAGGCTGAGCTAGAGACACTAATTTTTTTTCATCCCAAACTTTTCTCATTTTTGCCTTCTCTGCAATTTAAAAGTCATTTACAACTGCATTTTTTAGAAAAAATAAATTTTAAATCCTGATAAAATAACAATGTTTTACTGTTTTTGCTATTAAACGATTTCTGATTTATTTTTTCAGAACTCTTAATGCATTTTTGTAGATTTGACTTTTGAAAAAATCCCTTTTTCTACAGCGGTAGCAATACCTTTCAATAAGAAACTAAACCTCTATGTTTTTTTGCCCAGCACTTGCTTCATCCTATTTCATTTTGCACAGTTCACTGTGACAGCCAGCATTTTACTGGTCATCATTCCTACAGGCATGTACAATTCATACTACAACAGAGATTAGCCTCAGAGCATTACTACCACAAAGAGAAATAAAACAAAACAAAAATCATCCCACTCATTTTGCCTTAAAAACCCTGCCTTGCTGTTTGCCCCAGAAGAGCTGGAAGACGTTAGGCTTTCATTATTCTCAACACTTTTGTTTGCATTTTGTTGCATGGGGAGGCCCTCAGAGAAGGCAAATGACAGGCTCAGGTTGAGAGGGGATGTGTTCCCCCACTCCAACCCCTGCTTCCCTATTTCTGGCTTGCAGAAGGCAGGTGATAGCATCACCACGAGACACCAGCTGATATTAAGCAGGTACTCAGCACTGAGTATTGTCCTCACTGTAGAGGACAGCAACTTCTCCTCAATGCTCAGAGTCAGAGGTAGAGGTTCACCCCTCACAGTAAGGATTTCCAAGTATGTGCTATAATTGTGCCACCTTTCAGAGGAACTCAGGGCACCTGATGATGAGCACAAGTCATCTATCCTCCTTGCCTAGGACTCTGAATTGTATGGTGGCTGCCATGTAAACCAAGGATTGGTTCTACAGCTCTGAAAGTATTTTCTGAGCTATATTCTTAATATCCTCATGCTTCCATTTCCCACTGCAAAATAGAAAGCATGACTTGCAGTATATTTGGATTATTTCCAACAGCACATAGGAAAAGAAAGAAATAGGTCTTCAAGGTGAGCTGCTATGATAGCTTTTGTAAGGAAAAAGACTACTCTTTTATTTGTTTCAGAGGATCTACTTGTGATTTATAGTAAAATTCTATAAAAAACTCCAACCCTACTACCCATGAAAATTAAAGTTTCTGCTGTTACCTGGGAAAAGATTAAATGAAGACAATAATACTTAAAAAATAATTATTCTATTACATTCTGCATTTCAGCTGCTGGTTTTGAACATGCTGAGAGCGGTCACAAGCACAGCTCAGTGGAGCTTTGTCAGCCTGCCTTTCAACTGATGTAACCGTTCCCTTGAACACAAGCAACAAGAATTCAGGTCACCATTCTGGTCCTGAAACAACTAATGTAGAGTCTAGCTCACAGTCAGACCAAGGAGCTATAAGAGTTTGCTGCCTCCATTGGTCTTTTGTCAGGTATCACAGCTCCCATTATAGAGCAGGCTGAATAAGCCTCCTGTTCAACCTTGACTTGCCACAATCTATAACTTGCAGTATCTATAGAGATAATGAGTGGGTTCAGTTTGTTTGCAAGCATTTCTAAGTTTAGCAATACAGGCAGAACCTTGATTCACAGTTCCTTGATGGAGTTTTCTGATGTGGTTTGATTCCCCCAGAGAAGAAGACAGCAAAAACTGAAGTCTGCTGCAAGTAAACTCAGCAGAGATTATGAATCCAACCTACTTCTCCATACCAGGTGATTTTTAGCCTGAAGTAAGTACTTCTAAAGCAGCAAAATGAGCAAAAGGATAAAATAGCTCACTGGAAGTACATCCCCTAGAATACCAGCAATTTTTCCATCTAAAGCAAAATTTCATTTTTAATTCAGTTTGGCACTGATTTACCCCAGATCTATAAATTGGCTTAGGACCCAGCAATGCCCAGGTGCACTATGAAATGTATACATCTTGCTGCTTGAATGTTTGCAGAAAACTAGTCTTTTCAAAATTCCCAAGTGCAGAGGTGATGTGACTGAACTCATCTATTTTTGAAGCAAAGACATAACTGTGATGTTCAGAAAATACACTTGCAATAGCATACAGCAAACTGGCATGCAAATGGACTACATTTCTGTGGAACTTTGCATGTCTAGGTGCAAGAAGGCTGTGAACTTTGCCATGACTGTGGTTTCTCTATGTTTATAGCTATGCTTTGTTAGCTGTGATAATTGCCTCTGATTAATCAAAGCTAACACTCTAAGGTGCTTTATAGAAAAACAATTTCTATCAATTTGGTATCACTGCAAATTGCACTCCAGGGTCCACATTCAGCTGAAGTGGTTTGAGAGTCATCTAATTTAAGGGATTCTGTTGAAGCTCAGTATACTTCACCAGATTTATTTCAGGGATTTTCTTCACCTTTGTTCTTATTATTTATCCTATTCAATCTCTCTTTTTCCAACTTTTTGTTAAGTTCTTTTCAAGGCATCATCAGATTCCACAAGAGCTATTGAGTGAAACCAGCCAGAAAATTATTTACTTTAGTGTCCTCCTTTCCTCATTTCCAGGAATATACAGGAATGAAAAAATCTTTCCCTCTGGTTACCATGCAGTACAAAGAATGCCATATTGCAAAATGTGCACATACTGCCTGCAATAATGGGAAAACTGGTTGCTTGCTAGATTATGCACAGACCATAAGCCATTTAATTTGAATAGTCATGATTGCAGAGTATAAATATTTATTGATAATTTATGCCATTCTAACTAACTGAATCCTATCTGAAAAACAATAGGTGTTTTCCAAAATTGGACTCTTCTCTGTCTACAATCACAAATATTATCACTCACTAAATACTTCCAGTTACTGGGTTTTACATCATCTGAGACCTGCAGTATCTAATTTTCATCTGTAAGGCAAAATGAATGTCTGGAAGCTAAAAACACACAGCATTTTTGTGCTTCACTTGGTAGAGCACCTGAGCATAGACCAAAAGATTACTTTCACACAGCATGTATATCTGATTCTTATTCTGGTGGTCTGTATTCTGGACCTTAATATGGACATTAAACAGTATATATACAACCTCCCTATAATTGGAAAATGCATCATAATATAAAAGATGTGAGTGCTTATGGTGTTAGCCTTGAGCAGCTGATAAATTTTCTAATATGTATTTCCATCAAATGTAAAAGACATTCCTCCCATGTAGGACCATACTGCTCCAGAAAAGCTAATATCAGTGTAATAGTTTAGACCATAAAATATTTGCCACCCCATCAAGTAGCACTGCCAAAATAACTCCTTTTAACCATGCACCGTTGTCCACCATGTTATGGAAAATGTGCTCAGCAGCAACAATCATGTGTGGTCATATAAAATCCTAAAACAACTAAAGATAACACTGTAACAGCAGTATGAATATACCATCTGAAGACCTTTTGGGGGTGACACAGACTGTGGCTGAGGAGTGAGAGATAAATATTGTGTTCATGTAATTCAAAAGAACTTTTGAGGTGAAAGCAGTTTACTCAATGGATACACTTACAGTAATGAATTCTTTGGGAAAACATGGATTAGATACTGCAGTAGGCTTCTTATTGAGAGAACTATTTTATTAGACTAATTTACAGAAAAACTACAGGAATTGTGAATTTGAAATCTATGCTTTTTCTCCATGTGCATGTTTGACTATCTGTAGAGGTTCAGGGTTTCATATTTCATGTTTTTCTACAGTTTTGTGATTCAAGTAATAATCTTCGTCTTTAGGTTGATAAACCATAAAACATTTCACTTTTTAAATATCTTGCAGTCACCTTGACATGAAGAGATGCCTGAACTATTTGTGATTCTACATGCACGGAAGTGGGAACTTGCACAAGGGCAACGTACAATACAAGGCAAGAAGAAAAACGTAGCTGAAAATAAAGCTGTTTTCTCGGTAAGTTTTGTATAAAATATGGAATGTTAGCTTAAAAATAAAAACCTGGGGAAACATCATAACATCAAAAATCATTTTTTTGAAGAAGCTCAAATTGAAAAAGTTATTGCAAATTTTGCTGCTTGGAAGTAGGAGCAGATCAAAAGCACTGAGAATCTAAATAGATCCAGAACACTTTCTAATAAGCAGCCATTTGTACAGGAACTTACAAAGGAGAAATTCTAAGATTTGTTTAAGTTTCTTTCTCTTGATTTTGCACCCAGTATCAAACTGGAAGGAAACATCACATCAAGGCTTGCCCAGCTGTGACAATAGGGGATTTTACCCAAAGCGTAGATCTTGCAGGTAAATGCAAGCAGCTTTGAGGCTTGACTTCTGTCTACAAAATGGAGTATATCCATAGTTTTAGCTCAATCAATCTCAATCTTAGCATCTCAATTTGTGTGAGAAGGGTTTTGCTCTGAGATTCTAAAGCAGGTGCTTTTTGGATCATGTCTGCAGGTGAGTGGAGGAGGCACCTACATTTCTGTGCTAATTGAAAAAGGACCTTAGGTTCTTAAATGCATCCTATCAAAGGAGTTGGTGTCTGTCACGGTTTAAGCCCAGCTGGTAACTCAGAACCACACAGCTGCTTGCTCACTTTTCTCCTTCTTCCTTACCCCTGCTCCCAGAGGGTGGAGAGAATAGAAAGAATGCAACTCCCACAGGCTGAGATAAAAACAGTCCAGGAGCTGAGGTATAACACAAAACCACTGCTGCTACCACCAGTAATAATAATGATAAGGGGAATAACAAGGGGAGAGAATATAAAACTAAAAGGGGAAAGCAAAAGAAAACAATAAACACAAATTGTGTCCAATACAATTGCTCACCACTCGCTGACCGATACCCAGCCCAGACTGAGCAGTGATCTGCCTTTGAGGGTAACTCCTCTCAGTTTATATACTGGGCATAATGTGCTGTGGTATGGAATACCCCTTTGGCTAGTTTGGGTCAGGTGTCCTGCCACTGCTTCTTCTTGGCTTCCTGTATCCATCCTCATGGGCAGATCATGAGACTGAGAAACAGGGCATGTTTCTTAGTCATTTCCCTGACATGAGGCAGGGTAAATACTACTTAGCAAAAACTGAATACATTGGTATGTTATCAGCATTGTTTCCAGACTAAAGTCGAAAACAAAACACTGTGCCATCTACTAACAGGAGAAAAATAACTGCTTCAGCTGAACTCAGGACAGTGTCTCATCTGTGATTCTTGACTGGAAGGAGTGAATAAGCTGTGGCATCCCATCTTATGAGATGTGGTAAATTATGATGGGTTTCTTCTTATTCTTCCTTTCTGATGTAGTAGAAATAAGAAAGAGCTAGATATCTGCACAGGACTGATATCTGGGTACATGTGAGGGGAATATCTGAAGCTCAGCTTTAGTTTCATTGGGACTACATAGATGTGACAGTAGATCTTGGACTGATACCTTGAAAAATGCAGTTCATGTCCTGATTTCCTATTCCTTCCTTGAAAGGACAAACCTAGTCAAAAGATCAGACAGATTTCTGAACAAAATGTATTAAATAACCATTTATGTATGTTTAAACCTTATCCCAGAAAAGACCAGTTCCAAGGCTTGATACTGCTACAGAAATTGTATACAAATGGTAGCAAAAAGTTTTAGTTGAATTTTTCAACTTTCTGGAAATCTTAAAACCCATGGGGGCATTCATTTTGGTAATTTGTAATTTGTACAGCAAAACTTTTAAATTCTCTTGCCAAAGTAAGCAGTCATACAATTCAAATCTGAAGAACAAACTTGCCAGCTTTATTACTTTTTGTCATTTGTTGGATTTGTTTGGGTTTTTTTTAAGGGAAACAAAGGGTTATGTATATTAATGACTTAAAAGGAAAAAATAATGTGAAAATCTTGCAGATCTGCATAAAACCATTCTGCTGCACTGAGATAACTGAAATTTAATCATGTGGAAAGAGCTGAAGAACCATTTTATGAAGTACTAATACGTAGGAAGTTTGGGAATAGGAAAGCAGGAGCAATCTCTATAATCTGCATACTGTTGGTTTTCTGGGGTGTGTATGTTCTTTATGGTTGCTTTCCTTTTGCATCAGTAACCTGTCCTTGTAGAGGCCATTTTGATAATTATTATTCAGTGCCTGCAAAAGGATTTGCTTTCTTATTTTTATTTTTGTGTATACTCTTGTACTGCATGCCCTCTACACTATTGTCAATGCTAAGCTAATTTACCTGCATAGATTAACATTGCACGTAGTGCTTCAGATGCCAAATATTTAATTATGTCCCAACTCAGATGCTTCTCTTTATAGAGCAGCAGAAGCTATGAAGCATCTATTTTTCCAGTGTGAATTCTGACAGCAATAAACCCTTGCTTATGATATGCTGTGATAGTTATTTCAATCTGTCAGAAATAATTCCAGAGCTGGGCTGGTACTTTAAAACCAAACCCACAATGGGTTCTGTTCCAGAAAAAAGTCATAATCCATATCACATCCTAAGCAGGTCTGAGGAAGTAACTTTCATGCTCGGTGCAAGATTTCCTCTACTTTTATTCCATTTATTGCTGTCATGGGTTCAGTAGTAGCAGTCATTTCACTCCTTGGTAGCTGGCACAGCACTGTGCATTTGACTTTCGACCTGGGAACAGCACTGATAACACCGATATTGTTAGTTACTGCTGAAATACTTGGTCTGACCAAGGACTTTGTGAGCCTCATGCTCTGCCAGGGAGGAAGGGGAAACTGTGAGGAAGCAGAGACAGGGCACCTGACCCAAACTGACCAAAGAGGTATTCCATACCACAGCACGTCATGCCCAGGATGCAAAAAAAGAGGGCAGAGACGTGGAAGCAGGGGGCTCGCTGCTGGGTTGGGCTTGATGTCAGATGGTGAGCAGTTGTATTCTCTTCCCTTGTATTTCCCTTATCATTATTATTATCGGTGGTAGCAGTAGTGGTTTGTGCTATACCTTAATTAATGAACTGTTCTTATCTCAACCTGTGGGAGTTGCATTCTTTCGATTCTCCTCCCTATCCCTCCCAGGAGCTGGGGGGAAGAAAGAGGGGGGACTGAGTGAGCAAACTGTGTGGCTGACTGGGCTTAAGCCACGACAGTTGCTTAGTAGGCAGTATTTCATCAGATAGATTTTTTTTTCTTCAATTGTTTTTTGTTTAATCATTGGGAGGTTTTTTGATTATGTGAACAAAGCAGTTTATGTTGCAGAAAAAAGGTGGGAGGGGAGTCATTTGTGAGGCATTTGTTCTCACATTCCTCTGCTTATTGGTTATGAGGTTTTCGACTTCTGAGTTGCCATGAAATCTGAAGAGCCCTTGTGATGTCCATGTTGTCTTTTGATTTCCTAGCTCATCTGGTTCTTGACCTCATGCTTGTGTCTCCATTATATGCTCAGATCTTGATCTCATTTATGAACAGCTCAGAATTTGTTTTTGAGGGAAGTACCTGGTAGATATTATCTCCTACTCGGGGGTTTTGTTCAGAGAAACTGGCCAAGTCAGTGAGAAAATAAACCTAAGTTCCAAATAATTGTATAAATATTTCTTTAAAATATGAAACAGTGCCGCTTTGACCATATTTTTAATGTTATGGTGTTTGAGAATTTAATTAATTTGCCCATATCTCTCATTTTGACTATAGGCCTCACAATGGAAACCCTTAAAAAAAAACAACAACAAAAAAAAAAAAAAAAAAAAAAAAAAAAAAACAAAACACACACACACACACATTTTTAACCTCATAAAACAGGTGTTTTTCCTTCTGCTTTATAAAGCATTTAGATTCCTCTTCTGATTGACAACACACACGAAGTCAGCAGTATGGCAGGGGAAATTAAATACCTTCCATGTGAATTTCTTTAGGTGGCATTTTTGACAACATATTTTCTGACGGTGACAAAAACCAGCAGAGATTAATTTGAGGTGTACTTAGGTAAAAGGTTTTTCTTTTATTTCCGTTTTATTTGTCAAAGAAAATATAAGTTACTGTTCCTGAATTAAAAGAGAAATTTTATTTTCCTATCAGATAGACATCAGAAAGGTATAGTAATGACAAGGTCATGTTGCCTCCCAAAGTCCAAAATGATTGCAATAAATTCTTCATTTTTTTAATGCAACTTAGCAAGCTTCCTCCTAGACTGCATATATTACTAGTAAGCATTCATGGAATCAGTTTTTATTTCTGTATTGTAAAATCTACATTGTCTAGCACACAGCTTGGCTATAACCTCTTTGTGCACTCCTAGCAATATATCTGTATCATATTTCTCCAAATTGACTTAAAATGCCTGAAAGTCTGCATAATAATATGCCCTTTACTGCTCTTTTGAATGTCTGCATCTTAGAAATAAACAGCCTTCATACTGGCTATGCATATCTTTCTGTATTTTGTGATATGCAGCACCCACATAGGTCTGTGGCAAGTGTCAATAATAAATTCAGTGGCAAACTGTACATTTTCTACAGTCTCATCAGCTACAAAATCATTCTGAAACATATTGCTTTAATAGGAAAATGTATCATTCAACCAACTCTCATATGTAGGAGCTAACCTTTGCCCTGGTAAAGTACTAAACAGCACCGTATTTGTAAAGTTTTCACATCCCTCTGGTTGCAAAAGGCTATCACTGCTTTGCCTAGTGTACAAAAAAGATGTATTATTGCTCTCTACCTTCCAGGCAGAGCAGCAGGATATGCAGAAAGTCTTCTTTGTCAAGTCAGTCCCAGCATCCGAAATGAAAATCGTAGGTTTTTTACAAACCATTTACCAACGAAGGAGGAATGACAGAGGGGAAAAAGAAAAAAAAAAAAAAAAAAAAAAAAAACATTCACATTGATGCACACCTCACATCAGGAAAAAATATGTTATTGCCAGAGCAGAAACATAGAAAAAGAACAATCAGATTTATAAAATCATAGTAAAGCAGTAAAAATCTGAAAAAAGCCCCACACAAGGCAATTCCTCTGGGATATATAATAAAGGGAGTAAGGAAAAATATGCAAACAGAGACAAACTGAAAAACTAATGGCTGCAAGCGAATGCTTTTATAGGTTTAAACACATAAAAAAATAATATTGTCCAATTTTCATTAACTATGTCTGCAGTTACAACCGCACAGGAGAGAGTAAGGGAAAAAGAGATATCTGGGCTACACGGGGAGAAATACCAGTGACAGATTTGTTGTTTAATCAGATTTTGTTAACCTGGGTCACTTGGATCATAAATTAGTTGTAAAAAAACTTTTTCACAAGTCCTTTAATTATTTCCACTAGGAGAGCTGTCCTTAATTTACAGCCTCCTGACCATGGTTTTCCTACCATTTTTCCCACCACCGTTAGAGCCTAGGAAAGTTAGGTTGTTGCCTTACAATGCTTTAGTAACATTAGGACTCCCAGCCTCATTCCCAGCTTCTTCAGGAATCCCCTCTGTCTTTCCATTCCCAGCAATCAGACCCTCATGGAAAGAGTATTTTTATTCAACAGCTGTCATTGGAAGAGGAGCAACAGTTACCTTACCTGTGTTACCACCACCACTAATGCTCACATTCCTAGATCTTCAATATTTCCTAAGTCAGCTGAAATCTATTCTTAAACCCAAATCCCCAAATACTTTCACTTTCAACTTAGTTTTCCTTTAATGTGCTCATTTATAAAGCATGCTACTCAACCTTTCAATACGATACATACACTGCAGAATAAAAGCCTAAGTGGAATCACCTCTGTTCCCAGGTGAGGCCAGGTAGATGTTTTGCTCCTCATCAGCTGCAATGTATGTGGTGCTTCATCTGAGCTACAACTGGGCAAAGGTCATATTGTCTCATTTTACTCATCTTTACTCTCTGATACTCGAAAAACTGACATTGTTCAGTAAAGACAAATTGCAGGCAGGTAATTCTACTGGGAAAAGGACAGGTCTTTTAGGACATGTCTACGTACCTTCTTATGTGCAGTATGATCTCCCTTACTAAAACTGAGCTACTGTATTCCCTGATATATATCGATGTGTTTTCAGTTTTGGTCAATTTTCAGTTCCAGCTCTGTCATAGCAAGTATGAAGCAGATGATTTTTTCAGGATCTTGGTATGTTTTCATCATATTTCATCTGGAGAATAACATAATGATTTCAGAAATTCTAAATGAAGAAGTCAGTGAACAAGCATCCTTTCCTTTCTTGTTGAATATTACTCTTTCATGGCATGACATAATTGGAGTGATATACTTCGAAACTTCTATATTGGCTTTCATAGATTTCCATCTCTGTTAAAAGTATCTACCTAAGAGTTAAGTAACAAGTGTACTTATTTCTTAGGTTTATTTTGTAGTCAACAAAAATCCATAACATGTATAGATAGGAGTTGACTAGTGCTGTCACTAACCCTACATTTGACTCAGTATTTAAAGTTTGCCATCTCTCTCCAGGGAAAAAGATTCCTTTCCTTGAATTAGTCCATATTGCAGCACGTCATGGCTTAAGGCCAGCCTATAACTCAGAAACCATGCAGCCATTCGCTCACTCTTTCCCTCTTCCTCCCGCTGCTCCCGGAGGGATGGGGAGGAGAATCAAAAGAATGCAGCTCTCACGGGTTGAGATAAGAACAGTCCAGTAACTGAGGTATAACAAACCACTGCTGCTACCACCAATAATAATAATGATAAGGGATATAACAAGGGAAGATAATATATCCTCTCACCATCCACCAACTGATACCCAGCCCGACCCGAGCAGTGATCTAGCCCTTCTGGGTAACTGCCCCCAGTTTATATACTGGGCATGACATGCTGTGGTATGGAACACTTCTTTGGTTAGTTTGGATCAGGTGTCCTGTCTCTGCTTCCTCCCGGCTTTCCATCCTTCCTGGCAGAGCATGAGACTCAGAAAGTCCTTGGTCAGACTGAACATTACTGAGCAGCAACTAAAATCATCGGTGTTATCAACTTTGTTCCAAGGCTGAAAGTCAAAAGCACAGGACTGAACCAACTACTAAGAAGGAGAAAAATGACTGCTGCTGCTGAACCCAGGACACAGCATTTAATTGATGTGGCACTTTTTAGAAAAACATACCACAAAGGAAACTTGTGGGAAAATTTCTGACCCTTATACAGAACAGTTAGATGTTTTACATGGCATTTCTAAAAAGTAACATCCAACAACCATCATTCAAATGTAATGGGAATTTGGAGCTAGACTTTGCAGGTATTTTCTCTCTGAGGATGTAATTAATGGAATAACCGATAGAAGAGTCAGACAATAGAATATATGAGGCATTTCCTAGATATCACTGTAAATTCAGAGGATCCTTTAGAAGACACAGAAGTTACAGTCATTCAAACATATTTCACTCCTAACACCTTCATCAGGAGATCAGTGTGTGTCAGAAGGCTCTTCTTTAACCATGGTGGAGCATTTTACCTACAGCAGGTGTAATTAGCTAAGTCTTAGATCACTTGTACTCTCTTCATTGCTCTAAGTGTAAGTACAGTCTATGGATACTTTATCTTGGAAGATGATATACAGTTGCCATAAATACTCTATCTGCGATCATTTCAAGTTCAAGGAGTGTCATGGGTTCAGCAGTATCAGTCATTTTTCTCCTTCTCGGTAGCTGGTGCAGTGCTGTGTTTTTGACCTGTGGCCTGGGAGCAGCACTGATAACACCAATGTTTTTAGTTATGGCTTAGTGATGTTTGGTCTGGCCAAGGACTTT
>JANRGW010005549.1:0-11992 GCA_024733675.1 Psilopsiagon aymara
GAACCACCCAGCTTGGTGTCATCGGCAAACTTGCTGAGGGCACACTCAATCCCACTGTCCATGTCACCAACAAAGAACAAATTGCAGGGAAAAAGCATCCACAAATTCAAAGTGGAAGCATATCTATACCATAATGGAAGAGAAAAACTCATATGTACTAATAATTAAAGGTGGACAATCTATCTGTTTCAGCCTTCCATCCCCTCTGGTACAGTACATGACCAAGCAGATGTCCTAAACATTAGGTCAAATTATGCTCTCTCCTTATTCTGTGCATGCAACTGAATTCTGTGTAATGTACTGCAAAGAGGACTCCAACATAACTAAGAGCAGCTCCCTAAAATACTCCCAGAACATCCTGTGGCTTATTGATTACAAATGCCCTCAAAGATACAATAGGAGTTTGAATTCCCTTGTGTTGAAATAGAAGCTGAACTATCTTGAGTGAATGCTTGAACCACTAAGCGGTTGGAGAAAAGCAATGCTTCTCCGCCACTTGCGCTGAAAGTGGCCTGATATCACCTTGGGTTTTGATAGCCGCTAGCTCCAACAGGGAGTTTGGGGTTTCAAATTCCACACTGAACCTCAGCAAGGACTGAGGCACCAGTTTTGTGGATGTCAGTCATTTTTATTTCTTTGATTTTTCATAGAATGGTTTGGGTTGTAAGGCACCTCAAAACTTATCCAGTTGCAACCCCCGTCCACAGACAGGGGCACCTTCTATTAAACTATGCTGCTCTAAGTCCTGTCTAACCTGGCCTTGAGCACTGCCAGCGATGGGGCAGCCACAGCTTCTCTGGACAACCTGTGCCAGTGCCTCACCACCCTCAGAGGGAAGAACTTCTGCCTAAGATCTCACCTCAACCTCCCCTCTGTCAGGTTAAAGCCACTCCCCCTTGTCCTGTCCCTGCAGGCCTTGTCAAATGCCCTCTCCAGATTTCTTGTCAGCCCCTTTAGGTATTGGAAGATTTGATTCAGGTGTCACAATCTCTCTTTAACCCACACAGGAGGATATTATGTCTTTCCCCTTGGGCTGCAGACTCCATGCGGTGACCAAGATCTACAAAAGATAGGTACCAAACATTTAGTATCAGTTCAACTTGTGAACTACACTCAAAATGCCACAGTAAGAACAGAACTGCCCTCATAGGGAATACCAGGTACAATAAAATAGTGAAGGCCACATTGCTGTATAAGATAAAATATCCAGAGAAGCAAGTCATTACTCCATAGGACATAGCTATGATTCTTGAGGTATTTAGTCCTAGTGCAGTGTTTAATACTAAACCTTCCTAGGCTTATTACCAGAAAGCATTTCTATACCTGAATGTAGCTGAAGGTTTTTCCAAGATAAAAATACTTCAGCTGCTGACACAGCATCTGGCACATGTCCATCGTTCCTGTTCTCCTTCCTCAGGAGGAAGGAGTGGTAGAATAAAAAAAAAGAACTGTGCCCTTGATACAACCAATCTGGAAAAAATCCTCCCTTCAAATACAGACCAACATCCTAAAATACGACCTTGAATGGCAAAATCCTGCATGCTTATGTGGGCAGAGGGATCAAAGTTGGATTCATGAGAGTAACAAAATAGGACTGTGCTTATTCAAGACAATGGGTAGTAAACCAGACCTCAGCGGTTCACACCTTAAAAGGTACTGGTCATCTGCTAAGCCTGTTACCCAAATGAGGTTACTGAGAGCGACAAAGTGATTTCTCTTGCTGTTGAGGTTATTCAAAAGGCAAATTTATTTGAAATTTCTTTAGCCAAAATCACTCTCTGTTGAAATGTATCAAGTTAGCATGAAGACCCTTTCATTATCAGGATATAAAAAAAGGGTTTGTTCCACATCTGGATAAGGGTTAAAACCATCACAGTATTCCCCTTACTGCTGCAAACAGCTACCAATGGGAGGGTCTCTCTGATTCGTAGAATTGCAGAATGCTTATGTTGGAAAAAGACCTTAAAGCTCAACTAGTTCCAACCTCCCTGCCATAGGCATTCTAAACTGTTATGAGTGATGAGTAACACTTCTGCACAAATGTCTATGCAAAACCCCAGGTGAGTCTGAGAGAAAGAGCAGCATATAATGAGCTTTTGCTGATATTTCATAATCCCAAGGACAGGATCCAGCACAAAGTAAAAAGAGTACTTGTTTCTCCCCTAAGAACAAGATGTGGGGCACAGGCTGGTCAGTCTGCTGCCACCATCCTGCCATCAGTACTTGCCTGTCTCCTTTTCCTGCTCTCAGACCCTCAGGAACTGCTACACTCTCATTTGTCTGGCCTGAGCAGACTGAGACATAACCCTGTCTACCAGCAACAATCCTAAAATCCAGGGCACAGGGCCAATCAGTAGTCAGGCTGATCTGAACAGAGTAACATTAAGAAGGCACAGAATTAAAAATCTGGATGGTAGGGATGGTCTGCTTGAGGAAGCAAAAGATAAAAAAAATAAAGGTATCTGTCATCATTTCCCTATCCCAGTGTAATGGTATCACTTTCTCCTGGGCTCAGATCTTGTCATGGATATGGCTGTTGCCAAAATACACCATTCTGCTCCACTGCAATATCTGTGTAACGTCAATCAATTCTGCTTGCTGCAGCAGCCTGTCTGCTTTGCTCACCCTGTAGTAGGCGAACACGAACTCTGTGTGCTTACACTACTGGTGAGCACACTGGGGCATCAGCAGCACAAGGCAATGTTAGCCATGCTGGAAGTGTCACTGTGCTGATAAAAATCCAGTGAGCTGAAGAATGTACCTTCTTCCTACGGATGGAGATACAGAAAGCAGCATCTCTAAAAATATGTCAGAAAACTGATACACATGAAAGGGAAATCTAAAAGATGCTTACTGATAATGGGCTGCATCTATGATGTCATGCACATGTGGCATTAAACCAGACAATTCCACTCGAGTGTTCATTCCCTACATAAACGATTTGATCTAGCTGCACTGAGAATGATATGCATATGGTAATTTCAGCTGAAACACTGCCTCCCATTCACTCCTTACACAACAACAAATACCTAATGTTCACACAACTAATGCTCTGGTACAGTACGTAACCAAACACAAAACACATTCCTGACAACCAGCAATCCATTCCCATCCCAGCTGTTACACTCAGCACCTATAGAAAGAACACAAAGAACACCCACCCCATAAACAACATCTCTACCATCTCCCTTCCATAAACCCCCCCAAGTCCAAGCAAAGGCAGGTGGGAAGGCAACGCATGGGCAAACAGCACATATTGCACCAGCCCTCACCACCTCACCAGCAGCTCCACCATATGCTGACAGAAATACAAAACCATCCCTGGATAACACATGCCACTATGCAGAATAGAAACCATCCCACCACTGCAGACAGATGTTATTACATATATACTCTCACTGCTGTTAACACCACTGCTATCCACCTCTGAAAACCTGGTGCACAGATTCAGTATAGAAATACATCCCTGCACACACCACCCCAGCACCGGGTGCCTCCTAACCTGTGTGTCAAATCCATTTTCTACAGAGCCACTCTTCCTTGGTGGGAGTCCATCTCCTCCGTTTTCTTGTCCACTCGAAGATTTGAGAGGAATCTGGCTGGAATACAATGGCTTCGTCACCTCCACCTTGTTCCCAAACTTCAGGTAACAGGGCTGTGGGATGGCCCTGGCTGTTGGGACATGCAGGATTGGAGCAGCGCTGTGGACGGGTTTAGGTAGTCCCGATTTCATTTTGGAGGCTACCAGGATGGCTGGCATTTTCTCTTTCTGCTTTCCTAACACGTTTCTGTCAGCAGCAGCAGCAACAGCAGAGACAGCAGGCAGGGAAAGAGAAAAGGACACGCTGGGGACGCTGCTCTACACTAAAGCAGCCTGCTTTCCCGCAGGGATCTCCAAAACCAGCTTAGATTTTAAAAGTAACAATAAAGCCTACCAAGAAAACAAGCAATAAAGGAAAAAAAAAAAAAAACAAAACAGAAGAAAAAAGGGGGGTGGGGGGGAGGCAAAACACTCGAGCCTAAAATCCCTCCCAGCTTTATGCCAGCCTTCCACCTGTTTCCTCTAATTTTATTTTCAGTTCTTCACCACTGTCCTCCTTCCTATTTCTGCTGTTATTTAACTTGCTCCTTTTCCTTTCTTTGGCTGATTGCCGTAATTTTCTTCCCTGGAAACAGGAGACTTTCACTCCATTATCTTGTCAGCGCATCTCCAAAGTGAGGCAGCCTTTTGGAATAATAATAGTCATCATCGTAAGAAAAAAGAACCTGCTGCTGCATATGCTGCTTCTTCCATCTGCACTAGAGAGCGAGCGAGTGAGCAAGCAGGATTTCCAGCTTAAGATGTCTTTCTTCAGTCTTAGCCAAGAAGCAGATGCAGCTCAGTGTGTTAATGACTGATGCCCTTGGACACAAGCCTTACAGAATCAAGCTTCTTAAGCCTTAAAAGCCGTGAACGGACAATGCTGGAACAGGAGAAGAAACGTCCACTGACAGCTAAGATTTTAAACGAAAACAAGCCAGTGGCCACAGAATTTCCTGGCTGCCCCAGTGACGAGCAGGAAACCTGGAGGAAAAACGAAATGAAGCAAAACCTAATAAAACTCATTCAGCTGGCAGACGGAAGGGAGAACAGCAGCCACCACCTCATTTTCCCTCCTGCAGTGGAGCGGGTTCCCACCCGGAGAGGGGAGGGAAAAAGCACTGGAACAGTCAGGGAGGCCCCCGGATTGGTCCTGCCTGCTCGGGGCAGGCAAGGAAAGAATAAATCCAAAGTGAAGTAAAGCAATGGAATCAATCCCTCTCTGCGCAGCGGAGGAGTGGCTTCAGCTCCCAGGGAACGCGGCAAAGCGTGTGGCGGGGGCTGTGCCGGTTTCTTTTTGAAATTGAAATAAAAAACTAAAGCTTTTTCAAATCCAAACACCTGGGAATGACTCATTGTTCGTTGGTGTTCGGGAAAACTCCCGCTGCCAGCATTAACAGGAATCTGAATAAGCGCAGTGAGTAATCCATCCCTATTATAGCAACACTTTGCCTCTCGGAAGCTTTCTCCCCGTGTCACCGGTTCCTCCTCATACCACTCAGCAGAGGCCATGATCCGTTATAGCCCCCGGATTTCCCATCTCTGCCAGGCATTCTACATTTCAGAGCTGCACATATCCCTCCTGCCCACAGACCACTGGTCTGGATGGCAAGTATGATCCACATGGATACTCCAGGCATCAGGATATGCCCCTGGACTTGTAAAGGGGGTCTTAGCACCAGAATATGCAGTGCCACAATGCTCAATATACAAGCACCCCGTAATTACAGCCACAGGCTCTGAGTTACCACACAGGTTTCTCACTTTATAGACAGAGAGGTGAGAGTGCCTTGGAATAATATTCACAAAGCCAGCAGGAGACATGGAAAAGTGCATTGACAGCAGCCTTCCAGTACCTAAAAGGACTGACAAGAAAGCTGGAGAGGGGGGTCTTAGAACGGCCTGTAGGAAACAGGACAAGGGGGAATGGCTTTAACCTGAGAGAGGGGAGACTGAGATGAGATCTCAGGTAGAAGTTCTTCCCTGTGAGGGTGGTGAGGCTCTGTGCATCCAGTTCCAATCCCATGCCATGGTCAGGGACACCTTCCACTAGACCAGGTTGTTTCAAGCCCTGTCCAGCCTGACCTTGAACACTGTCAGGGATGGGGCAGCCACAGCTTCTCTGGGCAACCTGTGCCAGCACCTCAGCACCCTCAGAGGGAAGAACTTTTGCTTAAGATCTTATCTCAGTCTCCCCTCTGTCAGGTTAAAGCCATTCTCCCTTGTCCTGTGCCTACAGGCCTCTGTCCAAAGCCCCTCTCCAGGTTTCCTGTAGCCCCTTTAGGCACTGGAAGCTGCTCTAAGGTCTCCCCAGAGCCTTCTCTCCTCCGGGTTGAATAAGCTCAGCTCTCTCAGCCTGTCTCCAAAGCAGAGCTATTCCATCTTCTAGTGGTTTACACCCCTGTCATAACACCATGCACAGCTGTCAGCTTAAACACAGCTATATAGGAAATGTCAAAGCCCAGCAACTCGATGAAGAAAGCCTGATTTACCCTATAAAGGCCTGTTAGTTATGGAAGCAGAAACATGTCAGATGCTCCAGTACTGTTTCCATTGTTGGGTGCTGAAAACTCAGCCTTGCTAGCTAAAAGGCTGAAGTACGAAAAACTTGAAAAAGCTCCAAGTCTGAAAACAAGGCTAATTTTAGGTCTGTAATAAAATCTAGTAATGTTTAAGAGCTATTAAAAAATTTAATTGACAGCTTTATGTTCGGTTCTTCACTTACACGTTTTATGAGGTTCAGGCCACCAATCCGAGATGCTCAAAACTTGTCAGTTTTTGTTGTTGTGTTTTCATCTTGGAAAACTGGCTAGGTTACAGGACACCAAAACAGACACCAAGTTAATTTGAGAAAAGAAGATCCATTTCATTGCTTCTTTAACAATTGTTGAATCTGATTCTTTGATGATGGTGGGTTGAATATTCCACAGCTAGAGGAATCTACTCTATTTCTTGGTGTGCAGTCCTGCCTACTGAAGATGATGGCTTCTGATTACACGCAATCCATGCTCTTAACAGTTGATTTGCCAAATCAGTAATATGGGTCCCTTCTTTACCAAGGCTTAACATAAATTTTTGGTAACACATTTGAAGAACAGCCTGGAATTACTGCTTCTCTTAAGGATTTAGTAAAAAAAGGCTATTTAAGAAAAGAGTTTGCATTCACAATACATTGTCATCTAATAATCATGATTTTTAATGTACATATATGTATATAAAGCATATTTTGCTTTATATATCCAAACACTACAGCGTAATGCCACTGAAATGCACATTAATGTATCCAGTGGTAGTGCAGCCACGCCATGAGGCCATAAGCTGTTAACACATCATATTACAGGTTATATCTGCAAAGATGGGCAACATCAGTTTTGGCCTATCTTAGGAAGCGACTAGCTTGGTTTTTAAATAATAATAAGAAAACCCACATTTTACCTGTTTTTAAGGCTGGGATTTTAAAAAGAAACTACTTCTCTTGGACTTTGGATGGGATGTGGGAACCTATCTTCCTTATCTTTTTTGAAAAGCCCCACCAGTTTTCCCTTCCCCTGTTTTGAATCACCACAATCTCTATCTAAGCTATAACAGGAGTCAGTTAAAAAGCAGGCAAATTATCTAAACAGAAAGCAAGAGCTTCATTCCTTCCTGCCACAAATGTCAGATGAGCCACTGAGCAGGGGAATGTTCCCTTGTAGTTTGATGAGTATCTTCGCCTGAATAACCACACCATCCCCCCTTATCCGCCTGTAGTCCAGTGAGCTTCCACCCACTCCCCAAATGGGGGAATATGGAGAGAAAAATGCTATAAACAAGCACTTGACTTCTCTATTATTGAAAGAAGAAAACCACACACAAAACCCCCTGGTGACTTGGCTTATAGGACTGAGTTTTAAGCTCCAGAGATGCCATTGCTCAGGATTCAAGCTGTGGCTACTTAGCACCACAGAGCATCATCTCAAGTGCCAAGACTCCCGGAATTGGCTTAATATTCTCAAAAGTGGACTGAGCAGACTCATGTGAGCTGCAGACCTTAACGCATCAGTGGAAACTATTTGAATACTTCGTAGTTCAAGAGCTTGTAGGCAAGTCAGCACATTGCCCACAACAAAGCCAGTGAACAGAACAAAACCCAGGACTGACTGCTCTTGAACAGATGATCTTTATGAATGAGATGGATGTTTCTGGAACAGTAAAACTACTGAAGCTGCCTTCATTGCTCAGATACTATCAATTAACAACTGAACAGGGTCTTTAGAATCAAGCTGAAAGAAAATGACTGTATGGATATTGCACATGTGTACTGCAAGTAAAATTAAAAGCTTCATGAAATGTAGCAAAGGATCAAAGAATCAGACCTGCCTTTCAACTTGCAGTTATTATCTGTCCTCAGCGTAGCCAAATGTTACATTAGTATAAGTGGAAAAACTCTGTAGAATTATTATATCAATTAGAACACCTTATTAACTGGTCTGGTGATTCAGAATTGCTGACAGAACTCAACTCAAGGCTTGAAAACATCTTCATTAATGCTATCCTTGCCTTTCAGGCATTACAGATGTAGCTGAAAACTCCCAGAGAATCGTTTTAATCTGAGATGAATATTCCTTAAATGTCACCAGGTTCTGTCACTATCAGAAGGCTTAATCATTCCTGCAAAATCCTTCTCATCAAACTTCACTACAGCCAGGCAGGCTGCTGTCCTATAGACTGTGGGCAGTCAGCCTTGGCACAGCTCCACCAACTCAAGTGAAGTTATGACAGGAAAAAATACAGCCCCTATTTTTGGTACTGCAGGCATTTTGCACATGCACATCCATCTTTTGTCCCCACTGAGAGTAAAAAGCCTGATCCCACCGACAGATTTATGATACCATTTCATAAAAGAACCCACAAAAGTGTGAATCAGGATCAAGCTCCTGATTTTCCTGTTGTGCTCCCACCGGAGAAATGGTAGAGGTTAGGAAAGACAAATGTGGGTGGAAGCATTATATAATTTGGCATCCACTCACCCCAGCAATTATAATCTGCATATGTGAGTTCTTTATATGGAGCAGAGAGAAAAAGAGGAAACCTTGGTTCTGTTCCCAGATCTTTTCACAGAAATCTTGCCTGTATTACACTAATTCTGATCTAAAAATCCCTTTTGTAATCCCCTGACACATTTCTAATTCACACTGGGTTTAATTCTACCTCATTTTATAACAGTAGCATGTTTTAAGAAATACACCAGCTACATTCCACCTGGACAAGAACACCCATTACACTGGTTTGCGTAATATATATAGGAAGTTTCAGTAGCCACACTAGTGATACAGGCAGTTTTGCATGGTGACACAAAATAGCACCATTTTAAGTAAGCATCTTCTGAACAGTGCTCATATTTAATGCTGTTTCTGTACCAGAACACTTCATGGGTTTGTAATATAAGCATGATCACTAGGACCTGGCTTCACAACTGCACTGAAATACTTTCCCTACCTTTTTCCAACGTAGTATTTTTTTATTTCATGATGCACTTATCATTGGACTACAGTCTATTCTACATAAATCTAACTCAGGCAGTGCTTCACTTAAAAATTATGTAAGTTACTATTGCCATAGCAAATGCTTTTTGATCAACATCCACCTCTTTGACTTCATTATGATTCCATCACTTTTGGATCTGTAGTCATACTGGTTTCTCAGAATCTACCAAAACTTGGGCTCAGCTGGTTGGATACAGACATACTGACAGGACGCCCTTGGAAAGGTCCATCTCTCTGCATGGGAAGTTCATTCCTCAGACTTAAACTGATCAGGAACAGGAATGAAAGGAACGTGGAATGCAAGAGCTCACTTCAGTTGTGGCTGCCCCATCCCTGGCAGTGTTCAAGGCCAAGCTGGACATGGCTTGGAGCAACCTGGTCTAATGGAAGGTACCTTGGCCATGGCAGGGCATTGGAACTGGATGAGATTTAAGGTCCTTTCCAACCCAAACCATTCTGTGATTCTGTAAGGTAATGCTTTCCGCAGTGCAGTAAGATTTAGATGCATATTGTGCACCTAAACAGTAGTCTCAGCAGCGACCACTGTGTTAGAGTATATGCACATGAATAATCTTTACGATATTAACAGCCCAGCTTTGTCATGCCAACCTATAGTTCACCTTAACTTATATCTCTCTTAATGTCTGTGGCCATAAGAATAGAATCATCTGTTTGCGACCATCTTTCCATGCCACTAACGACACCTGCAATAAATTTACAATACCATGTTAGAAAGATCCTTGCAAATTACGTCTTCCTAACAGAGATGTGCATCTGAATATTCTGCATTTGTCATGTGTCCTTTGTTTCCACAAGTTTAATAGCACCAGCTCCTATATTATTTTGTGCCTGATCTGACACTGGTTATGGCTTCATGTCTTCAGAAAGCAAAGAAAACATCTGTAACTAATGAGAATATCACAGAAGGAAAGTTATGATGATGCAAATACCACAAACAACTCTTGACTTTCAGAACCATCATGTTAAAATATGAGGAAGAGGACTGAAAATAAACGCTCTCATCCCCATGCTGCTATTCTCCCTACCTTCTCAAGAAGTAGCAGGGAAAACAAAATCCACTACTTACAAGCTAACAAACTCACATCATCAGGTAGACAGGTTCTATAACCCTGCTGTCCCTTGCTCTCCCATTTCAGATACACCTGCTTCATCATCTGAAAGAGCTGTCAGAGCCTAAAGATAGGAACCATCTGAAGTAGGTTGAATGAAAAGGCTCTATTTCAAAGCCTTTTATTTAACTGGATCTGCTTAGGCATTCCAACCTAGCCTCAGCTGCCATCAATCTCTCCCACATCAGCAATTCTGAACAAACACAAATTGGCCAGATTATCATTAAGCAACTTCAGCTGTTTTGTAAAGAGCAAAATATCACTATTCAAACTAAATGGCAAGAGTCAGGTTTTCATCTGGTCTAAATCAATGGAGTTTCTCTACAGCCAACATCAAAATTTGACTTCCAGATTAGAAGTATTTACCAAAATCTTCTTCTGATAACTATTCCAATTGTATCCTACACTCACATTATCTCTTTCCCCACCAGTACACACTACCGATCAATTTGCATCTAAAAAATCCTCTTGTCTACTGAGCTCATGTATTCCGTTCAGTTGATGATGCACAGTGCAGTTCTGAAGCCATGCAAGTAAGTGTTTCTGGTGCTCACCAACTGCCAAGTAGATACCAGAGAACAACAAATATCATCCCACACTTGCAGTCCTTGCCACGTAAACTTCACAACCACAGCCTGAAGGCAACTGCTCTTCTCTATAAGCCAAGAAGAGACCATTCTCATAGGACAACCATTCAGGAGCTGTTTGAGGCTAGAGGTCACCTGCAGTGCACCATATAACATCACAATGATTAACTTTCTGATTACCAGGAAAAAAAAAAAAAATATATATATATATAAAAACCTATATAAACCTAGATTGCACACAGTGATATAAAAGGAAACAGAAAGTGCTTAACACAGTGCCCTGATATGAAGGTTGCCAACCTGCACAGCTCCCTTAAAGAAAGATTAAGTCCTGGTTTGATGTTTATAGAAAACCAAAGCACATCCTTAGAAGCTAAAATGTGGGGTAAACTAATGGTCGTATTGAAATTAAGGCAAAACTTTCATTTACACAGACATAACTCAGCTTCCAGCTCAACAACCATGATCTTTCTGGAGAGTCAATGTCTAAAACCCCAATCTGGCACTCCCAGTACCAGTGTGGTGAACCATCCCAAAGCAAGTAAATGAATGGAAAGCCAACAGAAAGCACTGATTCATTATTTAAAAAACATGTGTACACTTGAGGGAGAGGTTTGCTTGCACCTGCCAAACATTGGGTTTAAACCAGAAAGCTGCAAAGGTCCCTCTGCAAAGCCGTGTCCAGGAAACAGTTATTCTGATATCTCTCTATTAATCTGACACAGAATAATCAAAACTACACTCCTGCAGGGCCACCATGCAGCCTCATGCAGGGCAGTATCAAGCTTCCCTTCTTGTATTTCCTTGGTTTTCCTTTGTTCGCTCATTCTCCCCTTAGCAAACTGACAACTAACCTTCCTACTGGTTTAATACTGATTTTTTTCCAAGCTTTTTGTGATATCCACTCCTCCAAAATGATATAAAACGCAACTGAATGTTGTCCTAATCTTTTGCTCCCAATCAAAGCAAAGGAGGTTCCCAGTGTACAGATTAATGACATCTAGCTGATGTTTGTCATTATAAAACAAGCAACAAACTGAAGGCATAGCACTGAGAGAGAATTTTTCTGTATTTCATATATTCCTCTTGCCATTTGTCGTGGTTTAAGCCATAAATCAGCCACGCAGTTTGTTCACTCACTTCCCTCTTTTTCTTCCCTCTGCTCCTGGA
>JANRGW010005550.1:0-33162 GCA_024733675.1 Psilopsiagon aymara
CCCCATCCCATCCCATCCCATCTCATCCCATCCCATCCCATCCCATTTCTTCCCTACAGGCTGGGGCTACTTGTGATCTGTGGGAATTGACATCAGCAAAGAATTGATATATTTTTGCATTTCCTCTTGATTTCAGGAGTTGCATTCTGCAAAGCATAGTCAAAACAGTCACACCAGAGGATCACAGCTAAACAATGGCTGAGGAAGTGAAGGACTTGTATGTCCAGCATCAACTGGTCTCTGCTGTCATTGGTCTGAAAGTAAGAGTTTTAGAAAAATCAACATAATTAGCCCCACTGTTTTTAAAAAAACAAACAAAAAAAACCCCACCTCATTAAATTATTTTTGGAAATGGTCCTGGCTTTTACATTTTTAGTCATAGAAAAAGGAAGTGTGGTTTTGATTCACTTCCCCATTCATGTGAATTATAAATTTCTTCTAGTTTTGTTTACAGAGAGCCTTTTCACTTTTCACCTGCTCTGGTTTGAATAGTCATCTTATGACAGAAGCAATGCATGTCCCCTATCTACTTCTGCAACTTGCTTTTCTGGGCACAGGTATAACAAAACATCCATAGCTTGATTTGCTCTGTGCTCAGTAAAAGAGTGTTAATCATGATGAACTAATGTGATTTTAATGGGAACGTCATAAGTACCCTTATGCAAATTCTATTTTAATGTAGCGATTAATTGAAATGTAATTTCACCAAATGAGATAGCATTGCAGCTGGTGCACCAAAATATTGTGACCTTTGATGCAGACCTGTGCTTTTGACAGGTCTTTCCTACAAGAAAACTTGGAAATAGAATGGGGGGCAGGCAGCTGAAAGGGGGGGATGTACAGATCAAATTTGATTCCTGACGACGCTTGTACGTGGTAATTAATAGCACTAAAGAAATCAAAATCAGGTGAGTGGAGTATGACTGGACAATATTTGTGAGAAACTTAGTTTATAACAAGAATTCCTATTTCCCACAAGGAAAAGGACCTCTGCCCCTGCTGAGCAGCATGACTTATTCCTTTGTACTCACTTTTCTCTACTTGCACCTTTTTCCCACTACTTGCAGTATTTCCAAAAAAACAGAGACAGAAAAACAGACCCTCCTATTTTACCAAAAAATACAGAAATTCCCTCCGTAGTACTGATGAAATAACTCTTTGTCTTCCTAGGGAAAGAAAGAGAAGTGAAAGAAAGGGAAAGGAAGGGGAGTGAACAACCAAGAACTAGAGATTCAAACCCCCATAGCCTGCAGAGAAGGAAAAAAAAAACCCTCTTTTTTTCTGGGCAGTAACCTGATTGATAAGTTGTCCTTCAAGGCAGAAGAATCTCTCTTCTGAGGGTATTTTGGATGGTTAAAGGTGCTGCTGTGCTGCCCAGAATCAGTTGCCTGGTTAGACATAAGTTTTCTGGACAGACAGCTCTTCAGCCAACAGGCAGAACTTTGGTTTGTCCCCTAAAGTAACACACTGCTCATCATCCAGGTTGTTGTCTGAATCTTTAATATTTCTGCAGCACCCATTTGGGCTGTAGGAACCAGAACTGCACTGAGCAGTCTAGATATGGTTGAAATACAGTGTTATTCAAAGGCATATCTTGTTAAAGGCATATCTTGTTTTGTGTTGCTTCCTGAGTAATTCTTAACGTTTGCTTTTTGTCTGCATTTTTAATGCGCAGGTTCCTGCTTATTTATGCATATTAAAACAAAATCAAAAGAATTTAAGTCTTAGGACAGATTCCAAAACAGTCTGTAGCATGTCTGAACTTTAACCTGATTATAGAGTTCTAATAGTACTAGATGGGTACAATTAACAAAGCCTTTATTCTGACTTCTATTGTGAGGCTTATACATGCCCTTTTTCTGGTTGTTTGCTTTGGTTTGGTTTGTTTGTTATTTACACATTATGAGCTCAGGCCGTTGTCCTAGAAATATGCAGAGACCTCAAAAGTTATTTCAAAATTAGTGGGAAACCAGAGTACAGACCGCAGGCCAGACAGATATAGCTATGTCAGCATGCCTGGCTAAGACACACTATCTGGATTTCTACTAAGTAGAATTTTCTACATGCTGAAAGTTCATGCTTACATTTTGCTTTCCAAAGCACCTCAAACTGGGGAGAGAAACCCAACTCTGTTTAAGGTAGAATTTATTAAACATAATGAGAAGAAACTTTTAAGAATATTCTAAATATGCCTGAATGTAACATCAAGAGACTGAGTGATTCAGAAAGGCCTGTTTTGGTTTATAGTCTTATAGTCATCATCTTACCAAGTGCCTTTGGGGCAAGATATGGCAGTCTACATGGAAAGATTATTAGGAAATTGCTATTTTTCATCCAGTCTATTTTCCGTCTTATTTCTGCCATTTCATTTCCACTTTTCATCTAAAGTGATACCTGTGATCAGGCTTTGTTGTTCTTGTTTTCAATTAGGATGAACACAGGCAATAAACACCTGAGAAAATACCACAGCTGTTAGCAATTGGATTTCTTTTTTTCTTCAGGAAAGCCTTGCAGCTACAGAATTGGAATCAGAAATGCATTTGGAAGTCAAACAGTTTCCTGACTGATGCATGTGCCTGCTTTCTAGATGAGCCTGCCTTCTCCCAGAGCAATGAGAACTGCATACAACTCATACAGAACTTGAGCCTTCACATGTGTTTCCTGCATAATGTTTTCAGAGCAAAATCACTCTGCAACATAGTTCTCAATTACACATTTATTCCAATTGTTAAATGCATTGTCAGGAGGATAATAAGGATAGTGGGGATAGGGAAGATTTATCTGGCTAGAAAAATCACGTTGTGCTCAGACTCCCTGTAGAGCTTTTATTGACTCTGCTGGCAGCTGAGATTAGCACAATGCAAAACTGTTAAACACACAGCCCAACACTTCCCACTACTTAAGTGGTTCAAATAATTAGCAGCTCTCAGCCTCTCTATTTACATGGGTTTTCCTGCTGGCAAACTAGTTTTAAAAAATAAATCTGCATAGATTTATGTGCCATTTTAACATTTTTGAATTCAAAGGATTTACTGTGCAGTCGATCACTTTGGCTAAATATCTTAGTGCAATATCTTCAGGAGATTATTAAAGGCATTAAGTTAGAACCCCTTCACAAAATTACAGAAGACATGTTTCAGATGTCAATTAATTCATTCATTTATATTCAGTCACATAACCACTGCATCTACAGTAATTTAGATCATATGGTAGCATGAATACAATAAATTACTGTCCAATCAAAGGCAGTGCACCCCTTCAGGTAGCCTGCTATGTAGCACAAGATGAAAGCAGGTGAAGAAAAGACTAAATTTCCTAAGTGTATTATATCAAACCCAAAGGTTTATGCTTCAAGACATGGGTATTACTGTAGTAAACTGCTTCTGTGTCTTGGGTATTTCCTCTTAGCATTTCCTCTTCATGGGTTTATACAGCAATGTAAGAATTTCCTTCTGCTCTTGTTCTTGTCTGATGGACTGATACTCTGGTTTTACATTAGAACAGGCTCAGAATTTCGAAGATATGTGTGGAAAATGGTGATGGAGAGGAAGTACACGGTATTATTAAACTACCTAAAAGCAAGATTGCTTCACACAGTGTGGGACCCTGAGAAAAAAAAGAAGAATGGGACCCTAAATTATTCTTAAAAAAAGTCATACAACTGTCCCTAATCTGAAAGTCCATCAATCACTACCCCCAAGAAGCACCACTATTATGAACAGAGAACAGTGCATACTTTGGCTGTACCATGCAAAGACTTCAGATCCTGCACTAAATACACTGGTAATTCATTATTAGCTTTGATATATGTATTGCCTCCTTCCAGACTCTTTTTAGCCTAATACTTCACTTTAGAGAATTGCTCCCATGAGCTTGAGGGTACCACTTTGCTTAATCTATTTTGAAATTGCAGGTGACTCCAGGGTGTAAAATGGCAGGCATTAATTGGTAGCTGTAAACACCACGTAGCTGAAGTCTAACTCTGTAAAAGCTGCTGCCTTCAAATCTTCTGACCTTCATGTCATTTTACGCTCCCAGGAAAAAGGTCTTTGCACTGGTAGCTGTGGAAAATCAATCTCAGTTCCCAAAAGATGGGAGTGCTGCTGCTGAAGGTCACTAAAAGTTGCCACCTGCTTTTTACTGGTTGTATGCTGGTCCAACTGTTAGTGTTGCTGTTTCAACCGTGATGTTTAATCTTTGGTATAGCCATCTGAGATTATCTCCTCTCTTTGTAAACAGTCATTTACAGTTTTCTAAGCTTTTTAATGTCTTTTGAGAGCAATTCACAGAGTTGTGTGTTTGTGTGGTTCATTCCAGAATCAAGGAAACAAAAGAGAGCAGGACTGATGTTCACACAATTTTGGTCCAATAAATAACTCTGTGAAGACTTGGTCAAACAAAAGACATGTTTTCATGAGAATATTTTATTTTATTTAATTAAACCAAATCAGACTCAGAATTGGAACAAGCTAGAAAACAATCAAGCTCCCAAAAAAACCCATAGATAAATAAGTACAACTGAAAGGTTGGTGGTGCATATGTGTACTGTCATATCTGCATTTGCGCTTTCTGCGGAGTATAATAAGCATTGATTGAGTCAAATCTTTGTCTCTGTTGGTCTCTGGATGATTCATATTATAGGAAAATAAAATAATAAAAAACCCCAAACAACCAAAAGAACTAAAAAACAGTACAGGTGTTTAAACATGGAATTAATCATGTAAATTCCAGCAGTCCCTATATCTGAGCTAAACCCTTCATTTTCTCAGTGATTTTGGCAACACTTGAATCCCTTTCCCCTCTGAGTCTGGAAATAATAACAGCTATTTGTCCAATTCATTTTGAGGTTTTCATAACAAATATTTTCTTTATGTCTCAACTATTGCAACTCCAGTCTTTTTAACACTCATAACTGCTGAAAAATACTGTCAACACAATATCTTGAAAATAATATCTATGATTATCTTCTGGTTTACTTTGGCTGTTTAATTTCTCCTTCAAATTATGAGTTGCACATCAGCAAATTATAACCTGCCTAGATAATCTTGCATCTTCCCCTTCTTTCCAAATTTTTAGTATTACAATTGTTAATTTGAATGGCTGTTATTTATAATCATTGGTGTCAGTCTTGAGTACACAGATTACAGGGTTAAACGAAAATAGTTGTTAAAATATAACAGGGCTCCCCTGGATAGTCATAAATCCTTTTCAGTGTGTATTTGACAATAAATACTTGAGGAAGTGTCCTAAGACCCTGAAAAATGCTTCAAATGAGATATTACAGTTTTATGCTTTAATCAGCAGTAGCAAATTATTGCTAGCATTAAATGTTCATCAAAACTGATACATTTTAACAAAAAAGCTCTAGCAAAATGTTATTCTAGCTATTCTGGCACTATGTTTTCTCAGATTTACAATTAATTATTTGACTAACAGGGTGGAATGCACTCTTCTAAAAACAGATTTCAGGCTGCCTCCTGAGAAGGGTTTGGGACTCCATAGACCTTGTTTCACATCTGCTAGTCCCAGTAGGGTGTTTTTGATATCACAAAACATCTGAGCAATGTGATCCTGAATATCAGAGTTCAGGCAACTGAACTTCACTCCTTGTGCATCTTCTCTATCAGATGATCTGTCCTGTGGGAAGAAAGGTAGAAAAAAACAAAGAGGATACAAATCTGTTACCATTTGCATAACTTGTGCAACTTTAAAAAGTTTTGAAATTATTTAACTAACCTCTGAATATCAAGTCATCAGTCATTCCTACTTTTCCTGCACATCAGGACTATGTAGAATTTTTAGTCACATAGGTGGTTAGAAGGAAGTTCTGCAGTCTCTTGTTCAACCTCTTGCCTGAAGTAACGCTGTTGCTGACAATAGATGATTTCTTTACTGAGCTAACCCGTGAAAGCCTACAAGGATGGAGATTTGACAGCCCCTCTGGACAGCCTATGCCAGGGCTGCACTGCTGTAACACTGAAAGCAGATTTTCTTCATGTCCAGGCAGAATGTCTCAAGCCAGGAACTGTGACTGTTGCTCCTCGTAACACCATCTGTTGTTACCAAGAGGAGTTTCACTGCACTGCTTCTGTAACTCTCCTTCAAGCAGCTGCTGACAGCTGTTAGAATTTCCCCCAGTCTTATCTTTGCCAGACTAAAAACCCCATCTCCCTCAGCCTTTTCCTATGGGCCACGAGCTCTAAGTCCCTCATTATTTTGGTAGTCCTCCACTGGACTCTCTCCAGTGTCTCAATATTTTTCTTGAACTAGGTGGGGTGAAAACTGGTGTTCCTGGTCTTGCCTCATCAGTGGTAAATGGTAATGGTGGCACACCACCTTCTTTTCTGCTGATGACACCCACTCTAAGCTGTCCCAGAATGAAGTTTGCACTGTTTGGACTGAGAGTGAACATAGCCTTGTAGAATCATAGAATAGTTAGGGTTGGAAAGGACCTTAAGATCATTATCAGACATAGTTGTCTGATGCTCAGGCTGGTGCTGAAAGTAACTCTCTGTCCCTATAGGCACAGCTGCTACTTAACCTGTTATTACCCAGCTTGTACTGCTGGATGGGGCTAGTCCACCTGGGCACAGAGAATTGCAGTTCCCATTACTGGATTCTATGAGATTTCTGCTGGCCCAGTTCTCAAAACTGTCAGGGTCCTTCTGGACTGAGACTTTAAATGCACTGTCTTACATAGTCCCTTCTTTTTTTCTATCTCCAATTTAGTGTCATTCACAGATTTGCCAAGGTCTTGCTTTTTCGTAGAATCATAGAATAGTTAGGGTTGGAAAGGACCTTAAGATCATCTAGTTCCAACCCCCTGCCATGGGCAGTGTCACCTCACACTAAACCATGCCACCCAAGGCTCCGTCCAACATGGCCATGAACACTGCCAGTGATGGAGCATTCACAGCTTCCCTGGGCAACCCATTCCAGTGCCTCAACACCCTAACAGTAAAGAACTTCCTCCTTATATCCAATCCAAACTTCCCCTGTTTAAGCTTGAACCCATTACCCCTTGTCCTATCACTACAGTCCCTAATGAAGAGTCCCTCCCCAGCACCCCTATAGGCCCATTTCAGATATGGAAGGCTGCTATGAGGTCTCCACGCAGCCTTCTCTTCTCCAGGATGAACAGCCCCAACTTTCTCATCCTATCTTCATATGGGAGTTGCTCCAGTCCCCTGATCATCCTCATGGCCCTCCTCTGGACTTGTTCCAACAGTTCCATGTCCTTTATATGTTGAGGTCAGCAGAACTGCACACAATACTCCAAGTGAGGTCTCACGAGAGCAGAGTAGAGGGGCAGGATCACCTTCTTCAACCTGTATTCTTCACATACAGGTCAATGATGAAGACACAAGACTACCTTAGTACTAACCTCTGGGTAAGGTACCACGTTTAGAATATTTCAGAGAACTCATCACTGTATCTGGTTTACATTATTTTCATTTCAATAGTTTGTTGTTTGTTTACATGTTTTAGATTACATTTGCATCGCATATTCTTAACCTTAACAGACCTCTTGGAAACAAAGGCAGTTTAGGTATAAGTTCTGGGAACATATGTTTTCCACAGAGAACAAAGACAGCTGGGTGAACTCAGTAACTTTGAAAGAATCAAAAAACAATAATCTAAATATGCACTTGGGTACTAAATTTTTGTGACTGTCATATTATTTATGAAATTTATGGCTTGCAGAGTCCCCCAAAAATGCATTCAATTTTAAAGTCAGGTACTTGACATAGGTTTATGCAGCTTTTACTACTAAATTCAGTAAAGAAAAAAAAGGACAGAGAAAGACGTCTCCAGCCACACATACCATTCTCCAGTGGGTACTTCATTCCACCTCAGAGGCACCTAAGACTCTTACTGGGATTTGTCTCACCTATTGTTAGAGGTCTACAGTGCAGATGCTGAGGATTCCTGTAAAACCAATGTGGGAAAATAAGCATTTTGGGGGCATAATTCTTCTGACTAAATGCAGAAATCCACTTTTGGTTGCCTGTTTCTCTCTCTTGGTCATATATGGGATGTTCTTTCCATTGATTTAACTGTGGATGCTTACATTATGGACATTTACACTTGGTCAAGTTGGCTATAGAGGGATCCTGTGGTTTACACAAATTCTAAACTTCCATGTCAATGCAATTTGAATAAATATGTTTCTTCTTTGTGCTCTGCAACTGAATGCAGAAATTGAAACTATCTTTTATGGATTTCCTTAACCTCAGATCAAGTTGACTTCATCTGTTGCTGTGAAACTTCTCATCTTCATGCTTTGCAGTAATTTAGAAGACCCATCTTTGCTGTACTCGTCTTTTCTTCATTTTGGTCATTGTAAGAATAAGTGTCTGCAAACATCAGAGCTACCCCTCTTTCTGTACAGCCACAGTGAGAGGAGTTCCTAGGAGGTTATCAGAATATGGCCTAGAAAGACAAGCAGTGCTGTTATCTCAACTATAAATTAAAGAGAGATCTAATAGTAGTTGAAACTAGGGATGACAAAATAAAAAAGTCCTTGATAGAATCAGGAGGAAAGGAGTCAGGAGGAACCCTTGAAGCAATGACAGAACTCAATAAAATACGGCATCCATATGGAAAATGAAATGAACTTAGCTTCTGCTCATCTAGGCAAGACAATCTTCATCACAGTAAATAAGTCACTGACATAGCTGTCATTTTTGCATTGGAACATATACACAGCATTTTAATTTCTTGTAATTCTACAGGGGTGAATAGTGAGCCTGTCCTGAATCACTGATATTACAGGATTTAGGTAGATAAGTACTGGTATTACATCAAATACACCATACTTGAAGAATAAAGGGGAGCAAATTAAAATATAATACAGTGCAATACAGTTAGTAGTGTCAACTAACCACTGTCTCTTACTTTTTCTCAGGGAATGTGGCAGAAAAGATATTTTCTGTTACTTGGGAACTGCTGCCCTGAAAATCTGCCTTCTGCTTGATGAGGAGCTTATTTTGCAATCCTCGGCATCTTTCTGGGCTGGAAGAGCCCTGTGAGACACCCCTGAGAGTACTCAGAGGCCTTCTGGTCTATAGAATCATGACTTCAGACTTCAGCGGGAAATGTGATCCTTCACAAGACAATGCTAGACATTAGCTAGAAGTCATAATTTATTTGAAATACAACTATTTTCTGCTGTTTCATATTCTGTTTATTACAGAGCATCCCTAGTCTGGGGGTAGGACACTTACCCAATTGATCTCAATGAGAATTTGTGCAGTGTAAAAATTTTAGTTTATGTAATGTTGCATTTGATAAAGGTCCTTAGTGAAATCCTGTTTTTATTGGCAATAAAACAGACCCCTCCTGTGTGTAGTAAAGTATTGTACATTCTATGGAGGGCTCTGGCATGGGTTGCTCAGATAGTATTTCTTCACTGACAAGCTGTTCAGACTCTTGTCTCAAAATCTGAAGTTGTAATGTATGCACTTTGCAACTAAGAAGGTGGTTAATAATTCTAGCGCTTTAAAGACTGTGTAAAACTCAAAGCATATTTCTTCTGATTGCAGAGCTTTAAGAATCATTTGCGGACTGCAGCACAGCATTACTCAAAGAAAATTTGCTGAGGAATTGACACTCTTTACAATGCAACCAGCAGGGGTGGCAGGTAACATTTAATTACACATTTAAAAGCCTACATGCTTTGCTATGAGCACTCAAACAAGAAAAGCATATCATATTTTATTAATAACACTAATGCCCAGTCTGACTATTGTTCCTCATAGCAGGTGGTTTTGCTTTGATCACAAAGCTGTAATCAAAAGGGTATTAAAGCCAGATTGATCATTTTATGAATACTGACTTTTTAAAATTTGCTGTATTTTTACCGTTGCTCAAAATTATCTCACTCCATGATTTCATACAGCTGCAGCTCTTTTCCTAGGCAGTGGATTTTTTTCTTTATACATGTATTCCATTCCTTCTAACCAACTTTTTTTCCTTCCTCCTTCCCTCCTCCCATCCCTCCCTTCCTTTCATCCCTCCTTCCCTTCCATCCTTCCTTCTATAAACAGTAAACAATAACTTTGAATTTAGTTAACTGAAACAATTAATTGTTAAAATTAACAGATTTACAATAAAAATTTACTTCTGAATGCAAGAATATAAAGTTGAAGAAGCTCAGCACAATGCTGTCAGGGAACAAGGTGGTAAAGTCTTTCCTCAGCAGCTTTTTCTACCAACTTAGAAAGCTGATTCTGATTTGATTTTTCTTTTTGGTTAATCTTCATCCAGCTACTTCCATGGTCTAGCTCTCTGCGTGTAAGCATTAACAAGACTGGAGATGAAGTAGAAGAAACTAATACCTACTAGAGTGATACCAAAGATACTGGAACTTAGCATTCTGAATGAAACACAAACTGATCTAAAGCAAAATGACATTAACTTAAGCATGTACACACAAACTTTGCTGAATTTCAGTCCTAAACAAGTCTTGAGATTCAGCAGTTGAAGCTCTAGCCTTTAGACATGCTCAGTTTCATAAAACCAAACCAGAAGTACTCACATTAACAGCACCCAAATTAACCTGTTTTCTATCTTATGATGAATTTTCTTCTCAGCTTCTAGCTTTTGGATCCTTCTATCCCTCCAGCTATATCTTAAATCAAAAATATTTTTTAACTGAAGAATCTTGATGCTTTATATAAATAGTATACTGCTATTTCTAGCTCATTGTGGAGTAGTTATTGCAAGTTGTCTTTCTGGCTAATGTTGTTTTCTGTCTCAGAAATTCCAGAGGTAATGTTTTTAAGCTCACTAATGATACTTAATGTGTATAATTAAAAAAAAACAAAACAAAAAAGTTTTGAGAAATAAACTATAACACAAACTGGTTTTAGGGTTTAGAAGCCATGTCTGTTTACTGATCAAAACAAAATTAATCCAGAGTTTCTGTACACTTTGAAAGCAGCACTAAATTAAATGCTATCTTCTCTATCATGCTGCCAGTGCTGCTAAGAAATACAGCATTAGAAAGACGATGCCACAGTGACTCTCTTGTACTTTAATTCCTGCAAGGCTTCTAGCATTTGTTTCTCTAGCTCTGTAAGAAGCACAAAGAAGACCTTTGAGAGTGCAAGAGTATAATTTATAACATGCCACTTGACCCATTCTTCAACTAATAAGATCAATTCTACCCTCTCTGGTACCTGAATGTCATGGGGAGTTAATCTTCACTACTTTCGGTCTTTACACAGTTCCCATCAGGCTTACTGCACCACAGGTTCCTTTAACCTAATGATTCTTCTCAAATTCATATTCCTCATCCTTTCCATGTCATCCTGCTGAATTGTTTCTTGGGCCTTTGTAGAGATGCATCACAAACTGCAGTGGGCCCAACACTGAGTAAATTACGATATTAGTAGTCTAGAAATATTCAGATTCTCAAAGCTGATTTTAAGTATTCATTATGCTCATTAATGTGACTAGAAATCTGTAATCAGCAGTTTTTATTGTTACCCATTTGTTTTTTCTTTTCTTTCTAACAAATGATTTTGGGTGAGATTTTTTCTTTATCCTCTAAGGAAAACCTCTACAGAATATAAATATTTGTAGGGAGAGCATAACAACAGTTTCTAAATTTCACTATTTTTTCAAATAATATCACACATCAGGAAAGCTGGGGAATCTGAACCACTGATTTATATTCACTTTTTGATGAGGCAGTTAGAATGTTTTTCTAGCTTGTGGTGATATCACATTGATGCATGTAAATGAATACTCATCACAGACTGAAAACTTTGGCTCAGGTGGAGTGCAGTTGTTCTGAATTGCACAGAGGGATTTGCCCTGTCATTTCAACAAAATATCTTTCTTGCATTCAAGATCTCATGTAAAATAAACAGCATGACTACAGCAGAAAGGAGAATTCAGAGAATCACAAAACCACAGAATCATTAGGGTTGGAAGGGACCTCTGGAGATCTTCTAGTCTGATCCCTCTGCCAAGGCAGGACCATCTACAGCAGATTGCACAGGAATGTTTCCAGGCAGGTTTTGAATGTTTCCAGAGAGGAAGACTCCACAACGCCCCTGAGCAGCTTGTTCCAGTGCTCTGCCACCCTCAGTGTGAAGTTCTTCCTCATGTTGAGGTGAAACATCTTGTGTTTTAGTTTATGGCCACTTCTCGTCCTCCTGTTGCTAAGCGCCACTGAAAAGAGTACGGCACCATCCTCCTGGCACCACCTTTGAGATATTAAATTGTTTCTTCGTGGACCAGAATCAATTAACTTGTGACTCTGATGAAAAGAATTAAAAATGGAGATGGAGGTGAAATTAAATATCTTGCTTCTAAGCACTGCCTGATATGGTGGGACCTGAAAAAAAGTGGAGCAAAGCAGTTGTGTTGGATTGGAAATTACAGAAATGTGAAGCTGAAAGTTGTAAACTCCAAAATAAGCTTGGGAGTTGGGGTTTTGGAATACAAGGATCTCTAGAAACAACTGTAATGATCCATGCCACAAATGACATGATATATGACACTGTATGCCTGAAAAGAATTAGTACTCTACAAGCATGATAAATCCATCTGCCATCCATCCTGAAGGAAAGAGGTACTTGTATAGTTTCCTCTGTATCACTCCAACCATTTCAGTTGAATTCCAAACAGCATTAGAGCATGGTAGGTTTCCCTACCACTTGTACATTCTCTTGTAATAATTATTATATGGGAACTTAGTCTTTCTGTTATTAGTTGGAATGTACTTTGTAACCGGCCATTGCTCTAGCCTGTCCTAACAGTTCAGAATTAATAGGCAGGAAGTTCATATTTTCTGCAGGTTTTATGACTTTTTTGTTGTATTATATCCTGTCATTCAGTCATCACTGGGAAGTGAATGGAGAGTATTTTTTGCTCATAGACAGGGAAGAGAACTTTGTGTTTATTTTTAGTTTCATCAGATTTTAGCATGAAGTAATGGATGATGTAGTCATAGTCAGCAGAGTGGGCAAACACTGCCTTGGAGTAGGCAGTGCTAATCAGTAGCATTGTAACACACATTTTCTTCATTGAGGAAAATTATTTATTTGCAATGCAATAGTTTGCTTGTGTTTAATTTTACCTTATTGCTACAAAGCATGCCAGGGTCTGTGCATTATTCTTATAAATGCTATATCAACATCACATTTAACATGTACAACCATATTTAACATCATATTTCATTTCAAACCTGTATAACTATGTCATGTTAAAACAGTGTTGGAAAGGGTTGGAGAATCTTTACATAATCAGGTAGGAACAGTGAATCTAGGTGACCTTTATTTAAAGTGCAAGGAGTGATGTGTTTAGTTACCAGTTACTCCTCTTCCCATTTATTCAGCTTTCTGTCTACAATTGTATCTGCTGGGACCAGCCTTCAACCTGCAACAAAAAGCAAGACTTAAACTCACCCTTCTGTATTACTTTGTATGAGCTACTCTCCTTGTGCATTATCAGTCCCAGCAACTTGTGGTACCACTTGCTGGTCAGCTATATATACTAGAAAATGAGCCCAGGATAGCTTACCCATAGCAGTTGCCCTGAACTAGGCTTTTGGATGATTTTGTCAAACAATTGCTTATTCCTCTCTGTTTTTACCTGACCTGGTTTAAATGATTGTGTTACGGTCAGGGAAAGTGCCTTCTATGGACCTGTCTCTCTTCTGTTGCTCTTAGGGGATGTAGGCTGGGACAGAGTTGTGCAGTTAGTCAAAAGAAACCCCTGTCTCGTCAAACATCTCAACCTTGCTAGGTTTCCAGGCCAAAGACACAGTTAAAGACACAATTAATTTTCTAGTGCTAATAAGTAATGCACAATCATAATGTCAAACTGAAACTAAGATTCTTGAGGTCAGACCAACCTTCTTGCTGCTTTTAGAGGAAAGAAGGTTTATATTTGTCATTCATCCTCTGTGTGTCTCTTCCCTTTCTGAGAAAGCTGGTATGGCATGTATCAGATAACTGTTTTAAGCCTTCCTCTCTGTGTAGGTTACAGCCCTATGAACCCAAGACTAGATAAAAATGATAATACTAGAATGTTTTCAAGGTTTTACAGCTCAAGGTGTTGTTTCTTGAGAGTGAATTAAGGTAACAAGGATGTTCAGGCTTTCATGCAGTTCACCATTCCCCTAAGATCTTCAGGCTTTACTAGTGTCTTGAGACAGTAAGACCTCTGGGTTCTTCTAACAGGTGTCTGAGGTCAACAGCAATGCCTAATTCAAAGACCTTGGCAGAGTTGTATGCAACATTTCCTCTTTTCTTATCCACTGAATTTCTCCATCAAAGGCACATTTCTTCGATTTCTTGCAGGTTAACACCCAAAAGACGAAGCATGGCTGTTATCAGGCTTTCAAGACTTCTGTAGAAGAAGCAAAACTGAAAAATTCTTAGTAAGAAATTCAGCTAAAGAGTTTCTAGGAACTATGGCTAACAGCCTTCAGCAACTGCGTTGGCACTGAGCGGACTTCCCAGAATTTCCATTGTGAGCAAGTGGAAGCCTAGAAGAGGAGAAAAATGAGAGGGTCTTGCATAGTGCTTGAATTAAAAGCATTCAGTGATTTTCAAAGGAATTCAGAAAATTTACCTGTAGTGTAAGAATAGTGTTTCTCTTTGCCTGCTGATTATTTTTATCTTGATAGATTAGGATTTAAACTTTTTCTTGCTGTTTTTTAACTTGGATTTATGGAAAAACATTTTTAAGGTTTTTAAACATTTATATCCCTTTTTAAGGGATACTTGTCTTTTGATTATCAAAATTGCTGACTTAGCCTGCATTGTTTGATCCTAAAGATTTCAGGTATGCACTACCTGCATTTCTCAGTGAAACTAATTTGCTTTTCTTGTCAGGGTCTTAATTTGGACCCAAGTGTCTTCATTTTAACTGGGAAAAAAAAAAAATATCCTTCATGGAAGCCTACATGGTTTATCTTCATTTAATAACCAGTTATGCAATTGGTGTTCAGATACAGTTTAACTGGGAAAATTGCAGCATTTTTCTTAAGTGGAATTATTGGAATACTAAAACTGCAGCTATCCAATAAAGCAATCGGTTCCTTGAGGGTACACAAATCCTTGCCTGACCTTTTGAAACAAATTAGTACCAGAATCCAAGGGTTGGTATTTTGATGCAAAGGTTGCAATGAATGCCATCTGTCAGATATCAGAACAGTTTAATGAATGCCTCTTTTACATCAGGTGCTCTCTGAGTTCAGGAGGATGCTCTGTGGTCTGTGCTGCAGTGCAGCCTTTATAGTGCAGTAAAGCTGGACAATTTGCCTTCCTGTGACTTAATGAGAAAATCTACCTGGAAGCTGCAAAAATACTGCAGCCTCCAATCTTGTCACAATTATGAAAGATTTCCCTGTGATGGCTTGCTGAACAGTGGTAGCAGCTGCTGAGTCTGGTGGCTTAATGGAGGCAAGGCTGCCATAGCTCTGTGCATCTATGTTCAGCCAGCAGCGGGGTTGAACAAGTGTTCCCATAGACACAGTCTCGCATCCATGCACATGGGTCTCAGTTGATCCCAAGGCCCCACAGTCTCTCCAAAAGTTGACCTTGACCCTCTGGTCTGTCTCGCAGATGACTTGGTCTCTCCACTCACTGGCATCATGGACACATAGGCCTCTAGATTCTTGTCATACCCCAGGGGCTATCACTAGACACTACCACCACCACCCCCACCCCCAGGACAGAGCCTCTTGCCTGGCAAAATGGCTAGAAACGGGATTTAGTGAGAGGCTAGGACAGACTGTGCTGGTTACACACAGGGTACAGCCAGGCAAGTGCACTTACCAGCCCCTGCTTGCATATGACTGTCCCTTTTTGTTCCCTTACCCTGATGTTTTCCCACTCTCTCCTCCCCAAACCACTTTGGTCTTTCCTTCCTCCATCCTTCCCGGAACATCCTATAAGAAATCATGTGCAACACTGAAATACACTCCCCCTTGCCATCCAATGGTTGACCCCCTACCCCTGGCTCTGACCACCCCTCAGTCCTTCAGGTGATGGGGACCCTCTTGTAAGAAAGCCAAAAGGATGCTGAGTTATGCCAACAACGGCATCAATGGCAGAGATAAAAATGCCATCATCCCACTCAGTGCTTGTCAGGCCACACCTGGAATATTGTGTTCAGTTTTGGTCTCTGCTATACAAAAAAGATGTGGACAGGCTGGAAAGGATCTAGAGAAGGGCCACAAAGATGATCAAAATGATATAAAACTGTATAAGGAAAGGCTGAGAGAGCTGGGTTTGTTCAGCCCAAGGAAAAGAAGGACCTTATCACCATGTTCCAGTATTTGAAGGGTGGCTACAAAGAAGAGAGAGTCACCCATTTTACCAGAAGTCACATGGAAAAGATGAGTGGTGATAGGTACAAGTGACTCCTTTGGAGATTGAAACTGGGCACAAGAGGAAATTTTTTCACAATAAGAGCCACCAACCGCTGGAATAATCTCCCCAGGGAAGTGGTGGATTCCCCAGGACAGATTTGGCTGGATAGGGTTCTGGGACATTTAGTCTAGGTCATACCCTGCCAAGAAAGGTTGGGCCAGATGATCCTTAAGGTCTTTTACAACTTGGTATTCTACAATTCTCTGATTCTCCTGTGGCTCATGATGATGAGTGTCCCCCTGTCCATGCACTGAGGCTCCCCAGAGCAGCCTGGGGCTGAGAGGGTTGAGGGCTCCATTGATCTGATGAGGTGACAGGGACTCTTTCCTGTGCTGGTGTGTGCCTCCGTTCCTTTTAATCAGTAGGGACATGCCTCCATTCATGTAAGCTAACAAGTTAAGTCTTTGGTATTAATGAACCAGACACTTACTACACTATTAGTGAGGGGAAGAATCCTCCTGCAAGGATGGTTGGCCCTTCTACCCATACCACCTAAGATACGTGACTCCATCTGGTCCTTGATATATCATACTGCTGATACTGTTGGTTAAGTATGGGGTCAGAAGCTCAAGTCCTGCCTACCTTGGCAGGGAAAAGGGTCTGGTCACCAGTGACTGGAGAGTCTTCCCTGAGCCAGAGCCCCCAGTAGAGGTCCAAGACTTTGTCAGACTTTGTCTTGTTTCCGCCCAGTTTGCCAAAACAAATTAATGTCTCCCTTGCTCTACATGAAGTCTACTAATATAGTGGAGTCTCCATCCTTCAAAAATTCAAAACCAAACTGGACAATACTGAGCAACCTGTTGTAAGTGACCCTGTTTTGGGCAGAGGGTTGGACAAGACAGCCTCCAGAGGTCCCTTCCTATCTCAGACAGTATGTGATTCTTCAGTGCTTTTCATTCCTGGGGAGGGAATCCTCTTTCTTCATGTACCAGGTACAAGAAGAAATACCATATTACCAAAGCAAAATTATTTGTTTATACTTTGTTTGGTAAAAGGCAGAGAAATTCTGACAGTGGATAGAAAAATTTGATATATTTGTATTGATATGACCGCCTTCATCGTGGAGAAGGTTGACTGATTTCAGACTGCGCTGAGAGAGCTCATGACAGTGCACCCCCTACTTGAGGTAATATCCTCCAATCTAAAACACAGAACAAAAAGATTATGTTGTCTACTTTCATTACTTATCTAATAAAATGCAATTAATAAAAAGCAAGGGTTTTTTCTTATGTCATCACCTGTTATATTAAAATGTTTGAAAAGTACCCAGTTCTTTTTACCCCTTTCTCTTTGTGCTGGTTCTGAAACAAATTCTTTCAACTGAAGCAGAAATCCTTTGTCAGCTTGAAATTGGAGCATCTTACACAGTAACTGGCATTACGTAACTCGTTCCATTTTTATTAAAGCATGTCTGTGCCACAGCAACTTTCTATAAGCAGTACATAAAAGAGGTTTTGAAACTCAGTTTCAAAAATCAGGTTTTATAAATTCAGTTTTGAAATATCACTTTCACTAACTATAAAAGAATTTCAGGGGAAGTCAAGTCAAATCAACTTCAGAAGGTAGTCTAAAACGTAGAATACTTCTTTTCTGCTATTCATGGCAGAAAATTTCTGAGTTTGGAAATCCCATTTCTTGAAGAAGGCTGTGAAAATAAATGCAAAATAAAATCTGCATTTTAAACACTGAAGACGGATTTCCAAGGCCCATCAATGAATAATTAAACAATCAACGAATGTTCTGAATTTCAGCATATTTTACCAAGACTATCAATAAACAAAGTTAAATTTCAAGTTCCTAGAATGAGAGACCAGAATGCTAATTTCTGTATTTTCATTAGGTACTGCACTGGAATCCCTGGGAGAATAAGTACAAATTGGACATCTGCTGAATTTGTGCTACAGCAGCGTGACTGGGCAATGCTCTCCAGAAGAGCAAGCAAAAAGGGAAATCTTATATGAATTTGCAGAGATGTATTTTTATAGCTGTTGATCTTAAAGTCAGCTAAAAGATTCTGTATTCTTAAAAAATTGGAAGAACAATTTTTTTTTAAATATACTTACTTAAAACAAAAAAAAGTAATGGTGAGTTCCCGAATGACCTCAGGAACCATATACTTTTTCAGCTAAAGAGACACAAAAATACTTTTTATGTTGCAGATTTCTAAAAGTTTTCAGTAATGTGAGCACAAGGACAAACTAATAATGTCAGCTAGCCATTAGTTATGCAGGTACATAGCAATGCTGAATGAGAGGAGCTTTATGCCGTCCTTGAACACTTGCTTGAACAGTTTCTGAGCTGGTCTCTACACAGTGTATTTCTGAAAGGAAAAAAGAAAAATGTATTCTCTGCCTATTAAATGTACCCTTGTGCACTGCACAGAACTGCTTTTGTTAGTAAATGGGTCTTCAGACTGCCTTCCTCCCCCCACCCCAAAACCAAAAAAAACAAAATCAAGATAGATGAATACTCACCCTGATTAACAATGACCAAGAGAAAGATAAATATTCTTATCTGAATGGCTGACTGTTAGATGTCAGTGCCATTATTGTACAGAAGAAGGTGCACATGTATGAGGACAGGCTGCAAAGCTGGGTCCCTGGACTGTATGCTATCTGTATTTCCCGTATCAGCCTGGGCATCTAGCTAATGAAGAATCTATTTTGTAAAAATTTAATGCTCTTATTCAGTTCAAGATCCAGTGAAAGCCTAAGGCAGCTTTAGTGTAACACAAGAGCCTTAAATTGGAAGTTAGTTATCAAAGCTATGAAAGATATGCTCCAGGTGCAACACAACAAAATTTGTGTCTGCCAAAGCTGAGGGAAGTGCCTGAACTCACAAGGGTGGATTGAATTTCCCCACCTTGAGAGGCTGGGAAAATTGGATGCTTAGGTCTGCCTTGATTAAGGTGAGTTTCAGACCCTCAGCCTGTAAGAACCTGCTTCAGTAGGGCAAGCAAGGACATCTCTGCTGGAGCCAAGCCTGCAGGGGCTGAGACCAGCACTAGGTCTGGGTAAGCACCCTGATATGGCCATGTGAAATGCTGTGCTGCTGTCATGCTGTTTTGCAAGGAAGCTGTCAGCTCTTCTACTTCAGGGTTCAAACTGGATTGTCCCAAAATTTCATTTCGGTACTTCCCTCTTGCTCCTGGGAGTGTGCTGAAATTCACAAAGTGATCTAGCATGGAAGATGTCATGTACTATCTCCAAGCAGTTGGCTGTAGATCTGATGGGATGAAGTATTGCTGCGCTACCAACAACCTGTCCAGTAACTGACATGCTAGAAATCAAAGACCTGGAACAGTGAACCTGTGTGTGAAATTCTTTGGGAACGGGGTTAAAAAAAGGATTTTACTTTTGTATTTAGCAAAGGAAACCACAAAGTAACTACAAATGGGCTGGACAGTGGCTTTTCACTGAGATAGATATCCCTTAATCATGCAAGAAATGAATATCTTTGTGTTACCAGAGACACAGGCAATGTTTTATATTTCACTCCTCATTTTCCTTTTCCCTCTGGCAGAACTATTTAGTTGGTGGTTAAGTGAAAATCTCTTCACTTTAGAACTTCACCTCTTTCAATTGAAACGGCAGGGGGTTGGAATTAGATGATCTTAAGGTCCTTTCCAACCCTAACTATTCTATGTTGTGAAAATGCCTTCCAGTAAATCGAAGGTTTTAGTTCATCTGAATTCTGAATAATCACTGAGAGTATCTTCTTTCAAAAGCAGTATTTATTTTTTCATCAAGGTAAGACACATTACATACTGCATAAAGTAAAAAAATACTGCTAGGAAAGCTGCATTTAACTGAGATCACAAAAAATATATATGGATTGCACTTGAGAAAGTAGGCTCTATCCCAGAAGAATACAGTAAATAAAAAGGTAGTGAGTGGTTTGAAATGAGGAATCTTTCTGAACTTCCATTGAAAAGGTATTTATTTTGGGGGGGGACAGATTCCAATTCCACCAATAAAATGAATCAGGTTAGTTTCTTTAATAACTTTGCTTTTTAAGTTAAAATAGTATGCAAACAACATAACAATTATTACATAGACAAAAAAGAGAATAAAGTTATAGAAAAAAATATCCGCAATTTCTGCTTATAAATAAAAGGAAACAATTTGCTGATATTTCGTTTCACCAGGGTCACTGCAGCTCAGTTCTTCAATTTTTGGGAGTTTTTCTTAGTTTACACGTATGTTATCATCCCCACACTGCAACGTAAATCTCATCCTTGACTCTCCTGCACATGCAGTCTGAACGGCAGGTAGCAGCATGAAGCAGTGAATGGCTCCCTTCATTACGAACAGTCCTAGTAAAATTTTGTGACAAATTTAGTCTGTGTTTAAGAAAATGAACCCAATATTAAGCAAGAGGATAAACCTTATTGTATCAGACTCTTTACAGCTGCATTTTCCTGCTGGACCTTGGCATCTGCTGCTGCCTGTATCCAGTGCAGTTAGCTAAACTATTAGCTGTTCAGTCTTCAAAATGAGTATTCATACCATCTACCTTTGTGTATCTCACTTAGATGGCCAAATCAGTGTTCTGATCTTGCTACATAGTCAAAAGAGAGAAAGAAAACTTGCCACACTATTTGTGGGCTAAGGCACACTTTGAAAGAGCCTCTCTCTCCCAGTTGCCTGCAGCAGTAACTCGGGCTTACAGAAAAGGCTGGATCCCCCAAATTAGGAGATGTAAATACTCCTCTTAGCACATGGTTATTGGGGTGAAGAATGGGCAAGCAGGCAGAGGCTCAGGGGAGATGCCAGGCACAGCTGATACCTGGTGCACGTTTTTCCCCTGGCAGGTGGGAATTAAAGGACCACTCAAAGCACAAATCCATATGAAACTGATGTTTCCCACAACATTGCTAACTACAAGGGCAGAGTGCTTAGGCATAATTTGGGCATAATTCAGTCAAGAATATACATTGGAGTGCACTGTCTCAAAACCAATCAGTACTGCCAAGGTTTCACATGCAAATTTCTTCCAAAATTATCTAAAAATTATGGAAGGGCTGGGTCAATCCAGTTATTAAGCTAGAGACAAAAAAAGAGTGAAGTCTCTGTTAAACAGTCCTGAACTATGAAATGAAGCTGGCAATCTTTGGTTACAGTGTTGCTCTTTTAAATGTGAATTGCTTTGAAAAATGATGAATCACTTCCCAAGTCAGCATTCAGGAGCATCTTTAAATAGGCATCTGGGAGCAGAGGGGAAAAAATAATATAAATAATAAAACCCCCACACTTTTTGAACCTCAAAAGTTAAAGTACAGGAAAGAAAGAAACACAACATTTCTAAGGGGTGTTTCAGTAAAGTTCTGCTAAAATTATTAAAGAGCACTTATACTTGAGCAGATAAAGAGGGAAAGACAGAACATTAAGGCACTTCTGTAAAAAAAAATCGCAGATAGCTAAAACTTACTGGCTTGAAGGCTTTCAATATCATATTATAGCACATGCCAGTTTCCACTAATTATAACACACTACTGTCAACCTACTTCACTCTTTCAGAGACAGAAACACAAGAGGCAACACAAACAAGATGAATCAATGCAGTCTATGTCTGCTACTACATATAAAACCTCAGCCATTAAATATGCTGCCCCTGCTACATTCATGATCAAAACTCCAATTCTTTACCAGGCTTAAATTTGTCTGTATTTTCCACTTTTGGAGCAGCATTTAAAAACCTTTAAAGCTAGTTTAGAAGGATTTTTTTTTTCCCTTTTTCAGCTAGAGCACTTTTATAATATTTTAAAAGGCATAGGAAGCTATGCTGTAGCTTTTAAAGTGCTTATTTTATTATGAGGTGGTGTTTAATAATATTTTGTAGGTTATTAAATGAAGCACATTTTCCATGACAGACAGACGTTTCTTAATGAGTTAATATGCTTCAGCAAAATGCAATTGAAAAAGAAATTCACTGTCAACAGTTTAACCATAGCAATACACAGAGCTGAAATAAGACAACTAACCTCAGATAACTAAGATTAATGCATATATGACAAAGTTATAATAATCCATATTTAAAACAAACCAACCAACCCCAAACCAAATAATGATAATTAAATTTCAAGCACAATTTTGTTTCCCAGTAGTACAACTGAGAAACAAATCAATATTTTCAACAAACAAGTGCCCTACCTTCATTGCCTGTGTGGGGAAACATGACACTCCTCGACCTGCAGCGAGGGGTATGCAAGGGAAGGGTTGTCTCTCCCTTTTTATGCAGGAGGGGCTTCTCCTGGCCATCTGTGGGCAACTCTGGGCATTGGCAGAAGTCCAGTCCAGGTAGGTAGAGACAAGAATCAGCCCCAGTCCACAAGGATTTACTTGGGGACTTGGTGGGAGCCCCCTCTTGCAGAAGTGCCTGGGTGATGGCTCCCGTGGAGTCACTATGGCAAAAGTACCAGCCTCCACACACCCTTACCACCACCAATGTCCTGGTTTATGCAGAGCATCTACTAATCTCAACACACGATTTGCTCAAGTACAAAAAGTAAGATTTGATTTTATTGGTGTGTTATTTTATGTAGTGATGGACTTTCCATGCTATATCTCACTCCGTTGGGCCAGAATGCTGGGAAGTTCCCTCTCAGGGTGAGAGAAGCCATTTTACACTCATACAGGCCCATATTCTGTCTTCATTTATACCCACAAACCCCTACTGACCAACAGGAGAGCTAGGAAGGTAGAAATGGCATCAGAATTTAAGTGCAGCAACTGGTAAGTGAGAAACAGAAACGCAACGCTATTTCATTGCCAGCTACCACAAATACCTAACTGGTGTTTAATTTCAGTGGGCACTGCATGCCTAAGGACTGTAAATGAGCTTTGAAAATCTCAGCCTTCAGAATCTAGCTACAGATAACCATAATCCTATTCTCTTGGATGCTGATACATAAAAATCTATGATATTCCTGTTTGGCTGCCATGGCACTAATCAGCAAAGCTATGCTGAAACATAGCAATCATTTTTGCTAATTGCAAAGGCAGGCTAGTGGCAAGGTTCAAATGATTAGTAAGTAAAGGTTCTCAGAGCAATCCTGCTTGAAAGTAAACATCTGGTAAGCTGCAATTAGTGTGTCTTGTTGGGTTTTTTTCTTTTCTTTCCTTATTTTTTATCGGGGTGGTCTTGAACTGCAGATACAATCACAACGCTCATGGTGGTCCAGCTGTATATCTACTAAGGCCATGTTGTTCCTGGTTCTTCCTTTTCTTCTGGGATGGCCAGCCTCAGGGATGAATTTCAGCACCTGAGAGGATAAACAGAAATGCACTGATTAGAAAACACTGTTAGAATTGAGGATGAGAGTGTTGGGGCCCTCAGGGCACCAATAGCCCTTAATGACCCTAACCAGCATTAATTTGGACGCATTTTTTGTTTTACTTCCAGCTTTTTCTTTCCATTCTGTGACATCCTGCTGCACTGTTTGTCCTGGAGCTTTGACAGATTGGATTATTTCCTACATCAGGTATCATCAGATCATGCAGTTCCCTAACCATGTCCATAGCTGCTCCTTTGCATGCAAATTATCAAGCATGTTTCCTTTGGCTTGTATTTGAATTGCTTTGCTCCCTCTCTCACACGTATAATGTTTATCCTCTGAACTATAAGAACACTTCAAATGCAATTTGAAATTTCTGAAGCACATATTAGAATTGGACCAAAACTGAAATGACTGTGTGAGGCAGAAGGAGATGAATGGAGCCTGTTCGAAATATGTGCCAGATCTCATTGAGTTTCTCTGAAATCTGACTTTTCTTGGCTTATCCTAAAAATCTCTGCCTCAATTTAAATTATTTCTTAAGAATTTACTGTGAATAATCAGAAAAAAAAAAAAAGGCAAAACCTCAACTAATCAAAAAATTGTTTTCTAGGGAAGTATATATCATATAAGAGGTTTCGATTGCAACAAAAAGAATCCGATTTGGGTATATGGAAGAAAATACTAAAAGTGGTTAAACACTGGAGCAGATTGCCCTAAGAGAATGCAGAAACCTTGAGGACAGATAAAATTAACAAGATGAGGCCCCAGTAACTTCCTCTAACTTCAAATTTCTCCCTCCTTTGAATGGGAGATTGAGCTAGATGAACCCCAGAGCTACCTTCCAACCCATATCACAACATGAATCTGATTCCCTGAAAATGGCTTGTGGTTATATGGAAAACAGAAACATCCTATCTAATATTCTGTGATAAGGTAAGTGTGGAACTAGACACAGTTGAATGAAACAACATGGACTGGAAAGAGCTGAGGAAGATGGCAGTTTGCAGGGGCATGTTTTGCAAACCCACTGTTGGAGGTTGAGTTGCTGTGAAAGAGTGCATACCCCCACTAGTATGGTGGCACAGATTGAGGGGGGAAATCTGCTGTTCCATTAGTTTGCTGTGGATGGGCCTACAGTAATTCAACAAAAGAGATATTAATTTCCAATTTCTGCTGTGAAGCTCAAATACTAGTTTGGATCAGCTACAGTAAATGAGTTAAGACTAAGAACACTAACTCTCACAGCATTTTTCTTCCCAAATCTCAAAGCACATTGCACAGAATGATATGCATCATTGTCAAACATGTATAGAAGGTGAATCTGTAACTGATTTGCTCAAGGCTCTGCAACTCACCAGTAGAAAAACTACCAGTGACATTATATGGTCCTTTCCCTTCTGAAATTACTTATTTACTGATGGGGAGCAGAACAAGGAGAAAACAAGGTTGCAGCTCCACAGCTGGTAGTAGGCAAATGGGACAGCTCTGCTTCCTGTGGCCTCAAGCACTTGAATCCAGAAGCCATTCACTGAGAAGGTACTAGAACTGATGGATCTCACCTCTTGGCAGGTTATTATGACTCATGCTAGCTTAGCCCAGTGACTGCTCAATCAGCTAGATTTGTCTTGCTTGTTCAAAAAATGGAGAAGAATCTGTCTTGTCTATAACATGCCAAAGCTACTGAAACAGAGGGAAGTGAGATCTAAGTATATTTAGCATCTCAACCACAGAAACACCCACACTTTGGCCCTGAACAACAGGTCCCCTGACTAACAGATCAAACTGTTAATTAATAATATATTTTTTACAAAGTACTTTCTATACTTTGACATTGCAACACTATACCAGAATTGAGATGGTCTTGGGAAGGAGAGCGAACAAGCGGCTGCATACCAGATCAACAAAGTATTAGCAATTTCAACAGAATCAGAAAACTCCCAAAAGTGAGTGTGAATGACTTGCCAAAGTTTAACCATGGATGCTGTAAAAAGAGTGTGGGGAAGGGTGAGAGGTGAATGGCCTTCCCTCTGAGACCATCTGTTCTCTACTGTTAATGCCTGAAGGGTAGGAAGGCCATGGGATGTAACAAAAGTGATAAGCACTGAACAATGTCTATTATTTTGTCCTCCCTTTTGTGATAAAATTCATGTTTAAACTGTGTAACATTAAGATGAAGGACTGTGCCTAAGCAAGGTGCAGACACTGCTTTAATGTGTTTGGAAAATATAATTACTTTTTCCTGTTAGAAATGCAGAGATGTAATTTTTTTTTTCCTTTTTAATGAAACAGAATTTTAATGGATTTGATTTCAAACATTGACTGCCTCAATATATGCAATAAATCCTGATGGACACCAGGACAATTCACTGTACCATGCTGTCATCAAAAAACAGAGGAAGTGAGCCCAGTTAGATTGCTGCAATTATTACAGAGCTGAAAATAGACTGGATCTTCAAAGATACTTTTTTTTAGAAAATATACTTTTAAAATCAAGTACAGATGCTGCTGCTGAGCCCATGATAAAATTCTTCATCAAAACCTGGCAAATTCAGATGATTGTCACTTTGGGTAGGTATGTATATGTTTTTTCACTTGATAGCAAATGAAAGTATGCAACGCGATGAGAGCAAAGATGTGGGCTGTATTTAAGCTAACAGATCTCCTGACAGCTTGGGGATTTTCCCTGTGTTTCATGTTCAGAAACATAAGCACAGTATATGGGTTTTGCTGATAAGAGTAGAAAAATGAATTTGCAGGCACTTCCCCAGACAAGACTGAAAAACTGTGTTTGAACACAGCTGAAATTATAGAATCATAAGATCACTGAGATTGGGAAAGACCTTTAAGATCAACAAGGCCAACTGTTAACTTAGCAGTGCCAAGTGCACCACTAAACCATGTCCCTAAGTACCACGTTTAAATGTCTTTTAAATACACACAGGTGATTCTGGCACTTCTCTGGGCAGCCTGTTCCAGTGCCTGACAACCTTTTCAGGAAAGAAATTTCACCTAATATCCAGCCTAAACCTTCCCTGGTGCAAATTTCTTCTTGTTCTACTGCTTGTTACTTGGCAGAAGAAACCAATACCACCTCACTACAACCTCCTTTCAGGTAGTTGTAGACAGTGATAAGGTCTCGCCTGAGTTTCTCTTCTCCAGGCTGAACAACCCCAGTTCCCTCAGCCATTCCTCATCAGGCTTGTGCTCCAGACCCTTCGCCAGCTTTGTTGCCTTTCTCTGCACCTGCTCCAGCACCTCAAAGTCTTTCTTGTAGTGAGGGGCCCAGAACTGAGCATAGGATTTGAGGTGCAGCCTCAACAGTGCTGAGTACAGGGGGATGATTACTTTCCCTGTCCTTCTGGCTGCATTGTTTCTGATACAGGTCGGAATGCTCTTGGCCTTCTTGGCTGCCTGAGCACAAGCTAGCTTATGTTCATTTGGCTGTCTACCACCACCCCCAGGGTCCTTTTCCTCTGGAATCTTCTTAGCCACTCTGCCTCAATCCTGCAGTGTTGCATGGGGTTGTGACCAAAATGCAGGACCCAGCACTGAGCTTTGTTGAATCTTATGCATTTGGCCACATTCCATCCATCCAGCCTGTCCAGATCCCTCTTGTAGAGCTTTAATAGATGATCACAGAACTGATGTTCAAAGCTCTCCATCTAGCTTCCATCTAATAGCTTTAGTTCCAGCTAAATACAAGGGAATTGAAAAGAATCAGGAAGTAAGACCATTTCTTGTGACTAGAGTAGCTGAAAACTATTCTGAAAATAGCTGCTGTTTATTCATCACATGATCAGGTCCTTGGAAGGTGAGGAACTACTGAATTAATGAAAACAGTTAAAAGAAATTTTGTTCAGAAATTTTATTGCTTTTTTTTTGATGCGATCAGTAGCAGATAGAAAATATGAATGTGAAGAAGGTCTGGAATGCCCAGAAAGTTTGTTTTATGTAGGCAAAAAAGAATAACCTTGCAGTTTTCAAATTAAAGGAGCAACATCTGTCACTACAAGCTAGAATATGATGTCTTGGTTGTTGAAATCATTGCCTCAGAAAGAGTACATAACTACAGCCATATCCCCCTCATCAAACACTGAATTAATTATGGTCATAAAAGTATTAAAGCAATTAAAAAAAAAACAAAAACAAAAACAAAAAAAACCCCAAAAAACCATCAAACTTAGCTTTTGAGCTGAGTTTAAAATAGATACAGGTAGCGCAAAAAAAGGTATTGGGGCCTTGTAGCATTTACTGTGCAAACAGGTCCATAGAAGTGCACCAACATGCTGGATGGCATTTTACTCTGTAGATGTGCCTGAGCATCTGAGAGGTTTTGAGGTGAAGTGACTGTGGCTACTGCACAATTTTCTTTGGGGTGGTGGTGAAGAAAACATAAATAAATGCTTACATGTGTTTTCCTGCCAAGAATCTTGCACATTAATTGTGCATCGAATGTGTATACCAGTTTCTGAAACACTTTAAATGAGAGAGAAAAGCCATCACAAAAAACAGCATCTAGAAGCTGAAGCCAGAAAAACTCAAAATAGGGCACACTTGTTTCAGACAGGCTCACTCATTGCCAGGACAGCCCTGCAAGGAACTGTGGCTGCCTTTCCAAAAGGTACACAGCACAAGTCTGGGTCTTGCTTTGGGGCAGAAGGGTGCTCTTCAGGGGCCTCTGGAACACAAGCAGCCCCCCTAATCTCAGCAGATCTGTAACAGCGCTTCATGACCAGGGACTTGGGAGAGCAGAGCAGCAATGACTGCAGGGGAAAGGACCCAGATGGAGATAACCTGTCCTCCCTGAACCATACCTGGTATTTTTCCAGTAGAAGCAGCAATAAAGAGGTGACTCCAGAGAGAAATTCACCTCAGACACCCATCTCTGGTGGCACTAGCTCTGATAATTAGAAAAGGAGCCTAAAGGCTGGACTTGCAGCTTAAATGGGTAGTCAGATGAGGTGAACCACTCCCTCGAGCACTCATTCATGTCCCTCGTCATGTGTCAATTACCTTTGAACTCAGAATATATTTAGCCACGACAGTCCATGATTGGTGATTTCTGCTTTAATAAGAAGCAAAGAGCAACAGGAAACACAGTAACACTTTCAAAAATCAAAATAAAAAAGGGGTATTCAGTTGCTCATATCCATTTCTTCCTTATTATCATTTACTTTATTTATTAGGAGCAATAGTAACATTCTTTGTTAAATTCTTGACCAGTAGTTTAAACACCAACAGAAATATAAAGCATTATTCAAAAATCATTTTTTTAAAAAAATTTATTATTATTATTAACTTAAGAAGACAATAGTCAATAACATGACTATGGCTTAGCAAATTTCTAGTTAGCTTCATTTTCCAGTGACAGAGGATGGAGAGCAACTCTGGATGCTATTTTAGATAGTGAAACTTGTACTTTACAGAACTTATTTTAAAATCCTGCTATGCAGCATTATCTAATCTCCTTCTGCTCATCTAAAAATACCATCTTTATAGCACGCAAAACAAATTATATTTGTCTGAGAATCATGAAAGAGGAAGCATCAAAAGTGCAAAACATTCAACACAGATCCAAATTCTGACAGAGATGAAAAACCTTACTCTGCAATTTTCAAAAGTTATTTAATCCAAAGGTCACACACAGTTTAGCTGTGCTCTGAGAATAAGAAACCAAGCATTATGGGAATGTGGTTCATAATTTAGCATAAGGACCTTTATTCCAGTAGGAACATAGCCTAAAATAATGATACAGACACTAAATTGTATTCTTTCTTATCAGTTATAATTATAGGATATCAGGACAAAAAAAAGTTTGCTGATCAGTGGTAGAATTCAAACTAAACGATTATTAAATGAAAATGGGATTATTGATTCTTTTTTTTTATTTCTTTATTTGAATAAGAAACACTTGATTTTAACACAGGAAAGATGGGGAAAAAATTAATTGGCTTAAAATTCAGACATCTGAAGCAGTCACTAGAGCTATGATACTTTTGATATATGAGGCATCAAGACTCTCACTTTAGATGATCTTGTCATACATTATGGCTCCAGCTATTGCTTTTTTGACCAGATGCAAGGGTTTCCCCTTCCCAAATTGCCACTCTGCTCAGACATGCATTGCAGGATGTCTCACTTGCTTAACTTCCAGATGTCGTCCCGAGAACTTTAATTTTAGTAAAAAATGATCATTTTTTTTTTTTAACTGTACTTCTGTGCTGTCTGTGCTCATCCTGTGACCTAGCAGTCATTTATAACTCATTCTGTTTCCTTGTATTTGCATTCCAAATAAATCCCATTGCTGTTTCTTATATAGCATTTCTATGCATTAATTTTTTTTGTCACTGTAGTTCTGTGCCCTTTTTACCATAAGGATGTTTAATCTCCTTTATACATGTACTATCAACTCCAGGACATACAAAATCAGACCATATTCCTTGCAGACTGGTTTGGTGGTTATTTAAACCCTTAGCAAATTTCCCTTTTTGTATCAGCAGCATTTGTATGATTTTTGTCCAGTTATCTTATATTTCCTATGACAGGGTGAGAATTATCATCTGCTCTCTCAGGTTCCTACTTAAGGTTTGCTTCCTATTTCTCTGAAAAGAGGGAAAAAACCAAACCCACCACCACCACCACCACCACCAAAAGTCTCCACAGCACTACTATCTCTTTCAGGGCATCAAGAGGTTATGATGTAGCCATCCTAACAGTAAGCTAGACCTTGTCATTGACAATTAATTGCATGTATGTCCTGTGAAGGCACCAGACAAGTTCCAGTCAAAATGGGAGAGACATGTAACACTTCAATAGAATTTCAACCCCTTTTGAACACTTCTATTCACCATATAGAAAGTGAAAAATGCACCAGTCTTTACAGGAAGAACAAGTAGATAAAAGATGCAATCACTTTCACCACTTGCTTTTTTCTTTATATGCCTTTTAGCTGTGCTGCTCAGCACTGTGTTGGTGGAGGTTTATGCACTCTGACAAATTCTGGTTGCTACCTTAAGAGCATTTTTTCCTCATGGAAACTCATTTCACATCTCATCAGTTACAGCAATGAGATGGGGAAACTGATTTCTTGTTTCTTGGAGGTATGTGTATGCTGGGTTGATGGCACAGACACAGCCTGAACTGTACTGAGTCCTGGCTCCAGCTCCCCCCACACCTCCTTTGGGCTGGGTGTTACCCAGGTTTAGAGTTCCATTCTCTTTAAAAACAGACTTCAGGCATTTCCCCAGAAAAGCACTGCAATGGAAAACACACTTTCATTTCAGCTCCCCTTTAGAAAGTTGAACAACAGTAGATGTGAGCATTTGATTAAGGTGTGCTGCAGCCATTTTGATGTATTGCTCTGTCATTCCCTTTCATGGAGCCCTGCTACATAACTCAGTATCACTTATAGTAGACCGTGCTGAGATGAGTTTTGAGACACTGCCAGCACTTGGCCTGTTTGGTTTGTGGGGTTTGTGACACTATGTGGTAAGTCATGAATATCTGCGCTCGAGCTGTGATCTCAAGCAAATTCGGAAGCCGTGGAAATCACACAGCATCACAAGACTCCTGCAGCTCCCCCTCACATAAGACTATCTGTTTCTCAAGTTATGAACCCACTTACTTCTGGAATCTGCTGAGTGTTTTGGCAAAGTTATGGCAAACTTTGAGGTCATAGGAAAGACCTGAGATCTCATTATTAGATTTCCCAGGGAAATAAAGAAAAAGATACCCTTTACCATGGCATTCTCATTTTCCCTGCTGTTGCATTACTTCTTACAATTGGACATGATAGGAAAGAGCTGTACAGTCTGCTCAGGGAGCTGGAGCAGCACTCACAGCTTGGGGAAATTAAAGGCTACATGTGATAGCTATTAGTCCTGAGATACCGGGAGAGGGTATTTGGTGGCAAGTACAGCGTGAGGCTTTGAACAGGAACTAGGGAGGAACTAAAAAATATTAAGTGCAAGACAACCTTGAAATCTCAGGACTAGAAGCCTCTCTCTCAACAAACACTTCAAGAATTAGTGTCCCTACAGCTACTCTAGCGCTGCAAGGGGTTGACCACAAAGTGGTCGAAAGGCTTCAAAAAGGAGCTTAACACTTCTGGAAAATTTGCCTGCCTTTCTCTTACAGAAATATTTGGTAGCTCAGAAATGCCAGACAACTTCTAAGCGATTCTCAGTTGCATTTTTACTGGTTAGGACAAGCACATTAATGTGCAGGACAAACTACTCTGGTGGTTCTAGGAGCACAGTAGATAAAGGTCCAGGATAGCAGTTAGGCAAAATCAGCCTGGCAAGAGAAGTGGTCTGGGGTCTACAAGATTCAATTTCAGCTGCTTACAAACACTTTCTTTGCTCCATTACCCTATACTTCCTTCTGGCGTCTTTTGCAAATAAATCAATGAAATTGAGACTTGTGTTAGAATCTTTCCTATATGCTCCTGCAGCAGATGGCAGAGATTTTTAACCAAATTAACAACAGTGGGGCCTTCATAAAGTATGAAGCTTTAACCTTCATTATGCAACTAAGGGCTTTTTGGTTACAGTTAGTGTATTTCAAATTGGCTTCAAAAAGTGTAAACTAACTCCATGGCTCTAAACCCGGCATGTTGAAATGCCCTTCCCTAGTGCCTTTACTGGCAGGCATTAAATAAAATTAGTGTTAAGCGCCAAAGGATCAGAAAGAATAAAACCGATTAGCTGTGTGTGTCTAATAATAATAATAAAGTGGAAAATATTTTGGACTAAAATTAATGGGCACATCTTTAGTATGTCATATGTGAATTTATCTGCATGACTTCCACTCATATTAATGGGAGCCACTTGGCTAAATTTCTGCTCAGCGAGCTGTTAATTCATCCCTTAGGGATTAAGTTTAAATTTAAACTAACAAAAGCCATTTAATATTAAAGCTAAAACACTGTCTTGAATTCATATGGTTTTCAGAGAACAAAGGAGTAATGAAATAAATTATCAGTGATGTATTAGTTTGAATATTGAATTTTCTGAATTTAGTGTTTAATTTGTGGTGGTCAAAAGTGATGACATCCTGGATCTGACCAATACCTGGTCAGCATGATACTCTGGTGCCCCAGCACCACATGCTCCCAAACATCAAATAGAAAAACAAGTGCTTGATAATGTTATTTTTTTTTTTTTTTTTTTCTGGCTATTGTCAATAGTTGGCTTAAGTTCTGATACAGATGTGACCAATGATTCTTTAGTTTATATTTTACTTCCAGTTCTCTCAGAATCCTTCTGAATTATGTGCCACTTATATGTACAAGTTGAAATATATAGTTTCCTTTCAATCTCTCTTTTCTTTCTTTTCCTTTTCCTTTTCCTTTTCCTTTTCCTTTACCTCTTTTCTTTTCTTTTCTTTTCTTTTCTTTTCTTTTCTTTTCTTCTCTTTTCTTTTCTTTTCTTTTCTTTTCTTTTCTTTTCTTTTCTTTTCTTTTCTTTTCTTTTCTTTTCTTTTCTT
>JANRGW010005553.1:9901-29751 GCA_024733675.1 Psilopsiagon aymara
CTGGAATGGGTTGCCCAGGGAAGCTGTGAATGCTCCATCGCTGGTGGTGTTCAAGGCTGGGTTGGACATAGCCTTGGTTGTTTTGGTTTAGTGGGAGGTGTCCCTGCCCACGGCAGGGGGGTTGTAACTAGATGATCTTAAGGTCCTTTCCAACACTAAATATTCTATTATATTCTTTCTATTCTATTCTATTCTATTCTATTCTATTCTATTCTATGATTCTACAGTCCACCTGAGTAAAGCCTGTCTGCCTAAAGTCAAAACCTCTTCCCGTTCACATCCCTCCCCCAGCCCAAACACCATGTAATAAAATGAAGCTGTCTCAAAATAACTGTGTGCTGTTCCCTAAAATGCCCCTAAGGCCCCATGTCTTCTATGGTAAGTCACTTGCAATGCTGAGACATACATCTCTTTTCCAGGATGTTGTGGGCTAGCATTTGACTGGTGGGATATCCTTGGGTACAGAGCTGCCAGGTCAGAGTGTGAGTCTTCAACTAAGCAAGTTCACCTTTACCCAGAACAGCTCCTGCACTGAAGGTAGGTAAAATACTGTGAATATGTGAATAAAATCCAAACCTAGAGGGTTTTTTTCCCTAATAAGATTTACGTTTGAAAATGCACCAAGCCAGCAGCAGCATAAAGGCACAGAGCACCAGTGCATGAACGCAATACAGGGAAATGTGAAATGATTCATAAGATGAAAGTCTTTTCTCTCAGAAAGATGAAGTTTTCTGATACATTAAACCCAAATCTGATTTTATTTAATCTGTTTCATCTCAAATTCACTTTTTTGCACCTCTTTGTAGCATGTATATCACATGCTGATTAGAAGAACAGCTGTGCTGGAGAAACCAAGCAGCAAAGTAACCGTGTCCACTGCCTAATGCCGAGCAGAAGGGAGAGGCATGGCAGCTTGATTCTGAGCTTATCCTAAATCCTTCGCTCCCCAGAAGTGCCAGGGTTGTGGGCAAAGCCAGGCTCCCACCAGCTGAGGAGGGCATCAGGGTGCATGAGTGAAAGGTCTGCAGCAACTCTGCCCTTCCACTCAAGGAAGGGAGCTGGGAGGCTGCAGCCTCAGTGCTTGCGAATCCATGGCTGTGCACCATCTATTTTGTGCTTCTGTGGCAGTTCTGACATGACCAGCTTTGTTTTCAAGTACTGCTGTGGATGTTTGTCATCAACTTCTTTGTTGCATCGTCGTGCCGTCCTCCTCCCCTCCTGTCCCTGCTTTCCATCCCCTTGTGGGTGCCCCCTCCACCTTCCCCCTGCTCCATCGCACTCAACAACACAGTCTGGATTTTCCATATCTACTTTTTCTTTCCTTTCTTTCCCCCCCTCTTTTGTCTTCTGGTAACAGCGTTTGGCATTTCCCGGACAGCCCATACTCCATAAGGCCTCAGTGTCTGAATACGAGGACGGCTTGAACGTTGCCTGCTGAGACTGAAGAAGAACTTGAGTTAAAATAATCCTCTCTTTTGTTCCGCTTGGGTTGCTTTTTGTTTGCCTGACAGATGTTCGGCCCCTGTGCGTGTGCACGGAGCGGCTCCTCCGCCGGGCCCTCTGATCCGCCAGCTTATTGATTTCTGCCTATCTGTGCGGCTTGTCTCCAGCCCTTACAGATGCGAGGGCTTCGGCCCGGGCGGCAGCCCCTCTCCTTTGCACACAAATAGGGCAATCCTCTATTGTGAGGGGCAAGAGCCGGCCCCGCTCCCTCTTGAGCCATTGTGACAAATTCAGGCGGGTTTTGGGGGGCAGAGGGGAGATGCGTGTCAAGAACCGAGCTGGGTTTTGACGTGTCGTGACACACTATCACACAGGTGCCCAATGCAATGGGAAGGAAGAGGCTGTGGGCAGAAAGGCCTCGGAGCCATGCGCTGCAGCTGTGTGGTTTTTTAAGTTCGTATTTCAGTCACTTGACTGATGGATGTAGGGATCAAAGCTGAAGCCAGGGAAAGCCTTGTAACCTATAGTACTTGCTATTGCCTGCTTCTTCTTCATGGCTCTGCTGCTCTGAGTTTCACTGACTGACCTAACCATATAGTCACTGTGTCTGAGACTTTCATCTTGCAGTTAGCAGCCTTGTAAGACACTTTGCTTCCATCTTGAGGTTTTTGGTCTGTCTTGTCTTTCTGTCTCCTGAGTAATGGTACAAAGACTCTGTCAGCAGGAAGACGTCAGGGTGCTCTTTGAGGAAGGCACGCTGCAGACCTGTATCCACATTTTGGGACACAGTTGTAGGGTCATTTTGCTGTTGACAGCAGTTTGGCTTTTATTTAACCCCTGACATATGTCTGTAGAGGTCTGACCCACCACTGGCGCTAGTGCTTTAGACAGAGTGTGGAAAACAAGTCTGTTGTTTGGCCACACTCAGCTGTCTCCTCGGCATGTCCCTATAAAGCAGTCATCTTCTGCACTGCCCACCAAAGTCCCTGTGATAGCAGCTCTTCACTGGTGTCAGTAACACACGTGGAGCAGATGCACTCTCAAGGTGTACCCTTATAGGGGTTATAAGGGGCAACTGCAGGGTGGATGCGTCCCACACTGCCAACCCACTACACACTTTGCACCTACAGTGAGCTCGCTGTGTGCAGACCAGCTTTTCTGCTCTGTACCATGCTGCCCTGCCTTATCTCTCCTCTCCCTCCTTATCTCCTCTCTCCCGAGAGCATATCATGTATCGCTGTGCATGTCAGAGTCTGCAGAGCTATGACTGCACAGTGGCAAGGAATGGGGTGTCCTTTGATTTCACTGATGCTCCTAGGCACTATGTTGTCATTTAATACCATGGTAGTTGGGCACCAGTTTATTGAAAACTAGCTAGCTCTGTGTTAATGACCTGTTGCTTGGCAAGGTATTCTACCCTGCAGAAACAAATGAGGACCCAGCTTGTAGTGCCACAGAGTTTATCTGTTCTCCTCCTGAAGGGTTGCTCTTTGTTTGCAAGGGTTGGGGTAGCTCAGTTTGGACTTGTTAAGGCAAAACTCCCACTGACATGTTGTAGTCTGTTGGATCTTTCTGAGAGGCTGCTGGAGCTGGCAGCGATACTTCACGTGGTGTCAAGTGATTTATACTAACACGGAAAGCAGGCAGGGAGTTTGCAGCTTGTGGTGGCCTGTGTTGCACCTCCAGCTATGTTACGGTTATTGGATCTGAGACTGAAACCACAGTATGGTGCCTCCCAGTGCTCAGTGGATGCTTCCCTCTGTCAGCTTACGGGAACAGGGCTCAGTCAGTGTCGATGGCAAAGGACGTGTCTCTGTGTCATACTTTGAATCATGACTAGCAGTAGGCTGGGAAGAGAAACTTGGACAGCATCTGTAGGGCAGAGCAGATGTTCCACACAGCTGCATGAGCCCGCACTGCCTGCATCTCAGTGTGTTACAGCAGCACCATAGTGGTGTCCTTCACTCTCATGGGTAAGATGAATAGATGCTCCTCTCAGCATCAGCTCAGGTCTTTCCTTCTCTGATGTGTGTGGCATGCAATTCAAGTAGGGGGTGTGTATGAGTCTTTACTATGGGGAAAATAACATTGGCAAGCCACAGCAGTATCAATAGCCAGCAACTTTCATTTACTCTCTTTGTAAGTTTTGGATCTTCCTTGATGCATACGAAAAAACGAGGAAAAGGGGACTGTTTGGAAAGGAAAGGAGTTTTGTAAAAGGCTCTCTGGTTTGACCAGTAGGGCCTTGTCAAGCCTGCTGGACCTTCTATTTGGCCTCTTTTTTGGTGAGCAGGAGAGGACTGTATCTTTGCACACTCTGCACTGGCAACTTTGTCCTTTATTAGCTGGCTTCTGGCTTAGTGGCTCAGTGGCATTTAAGGTGTTGGGCTCAATCTGCTAAATACAAGTGGTGTGAGGCTAAGCATTCACAGAGCTTGCCTGTAGCAAGCTGTAGGGTTGACCAGTCTCCTAGTTCAGACCAGGAGGGACAGCAGGTATGTATGAATAATTCCTGACTAGAGGAAAAAGAGGAGTGAAAATTCCAAAATCCAGATCCATTGATCCTCTGAAGTCAGGTGTTGAGATGATGAAAACTTCCTCTGGCTTTTGGGTAGGAAATGCCTTTTGGGTATAGGAGGATCAGTGAATACAGTCCAGTGAATCAGTCTGTACCTGCAGGGCAGGGTAATGCACCAGCTGGAACAAGTGATTTTGTACACACATGGTTTTGTGAAGGCCACATTCTAATTCTCTGTAGGCACAGTTAGACCAATAATGTGGGAATTATGAAAGCAGTTATATTACAGGGATGGTACCTGAAATATAAGCTGTGCCCATGCTGAGTGTTAGAAGGGGAAAATCAGTATTTGGTCTAATTCCTTTGACTTGTTTCTGCCTTTACTCTCACAGCCCTTCCCTTGCTCTACACAGCCTGTGGGTGATGTTGTTGTTTGCAGGGCTGTGTGCGAGCTATTCTGTGACTTTTCTTTTAAAGCAGTTCTTTGAAATGCTGCTGCTTGTGTAATGGGGTTTGAGTGCGCTTGCGTCACTGTTGTGATGGTCTGTCAAGCCATCTAATTGGGTTGTCTCATTAAAGCTTACAATCAGCGCTTACAAGGCAGCAATCCTGTAGTCCAACACTGTAACTAGAGACACACTAGCTGACCAAGCGCCTGCACGTGGGTTGGGATGTGAACGCAGAGGGAAGCTGCATCTCTTGTGAACTAATTCTACAGCTTCCAAGGTGAAGCTTGAATGTATGAGACCACCTCCGATTTTAACTTCTCTATAACGAGATGAACTGGAGCAATGCAGTTAAAATCAACTTTAGTTTTAGTCTCCAGTTCAGAGTCAAGACTACTTCTGGGATCTCAACTGGACACTCAAGTTGTCCAATTTGAGATCCACTAGTCTCTGTGGATAGCTTGGCCTCAGTGTTCTTTTTGTTACCAAGAATGTGAGGAGGAAATGGCTCAAGAAAAGGGCAGATTTATGAACTCTCTAATAGAAACTGAATTCTATGAGTAGCTCCAAAATGCTTTAAATGGAAACAGCTTACGAAAAACCCCTCTACCTGTGCAGGTGAAAATGTTAGTTAAATCCCTGTAAGTGCATTCTCCTATCAGAAGTCTACTTTTTATTTTGTTTTAATCTGAACAAACTAGGGGAAAGGACCTCACTTATTTCAGGAGTCTGATTCACTCTCCTGCTTTCACTTTAACTGCAATGGTACTTCTAGCATTGCAGTTAAATTTATCTGGGAGGATGAATTGGAGCTCAGAGCTCCAAGTTTGTGCAGAGAGTAAAAACGAGTGCACCTTTTCTGTCAACATCAGGTTTAAACTAAACACAGGGTTTAAACTAAACTGCCAGAAACCTCTCAAATGTTTCTGTGGGCATGTAATGGGTTAAATTATACGTGTCAATGCCTGTATATAGATGCTGCTTCAGCCACTGTGACACCCCAGCTGCTCAGAGAAGTGCATCTTGGTGCTTTACTGAGTTTGATAGAGAGTGTCCCTTTGATAGAGAAGCATCTTAAGAGAGAAGGGCATCACAGCCCCTGACTTTAAAGGCTTTAGAGCCAAACAAAATACATTTGATGATTTAGATGCAATAACCTCCACTGAACCAAGAGCCACATGTCTATTCAAGGCTGTGAGCTCCACAGCTCTGCACTGAGGGGCAGGAGAAACAAGATGGGAAACTGGGTCCTTGCAGACCTGTGGAAATGCTTTCAGCTCAGACCAAGTACGTGCTCTGGGTGAAACAGGACGGGAGACACTGGGTGCTCAGGTGACATCTTTGGAGGTTTAAGGAATGCAGATAAACTGTTATATACCAGTCTAACAATTGTGTAGCCCAATCTGAGCCACATCACATTGGTCTTCATGTAAGCTTGTGTGATTCCTGTCCACCAGGATCACTTAACGTGCCATACACAGTGGAAAGCAAGGTTTTCCTTCCTCTATCCCCATGTTGGAGTTGTATGAGAAAAATTTGAGTGTCACCACTGAAATCTTCTTGTTTGGTTGGGTTTTTTAAAGAGCAGCTTAATGCAAAAGCCCCACTAAGTACCAGCTGAAAACACTTCACATCACCCTTTAAAGTGTTTTTACTTCAGATTTTGTGGGTTTGCTGAGGGTGAGCACTTCCCTTGGCTTTTGTGAGAAGCCATAAAACCCCAGACTTTGTGGCTTATTTAAAGTCAGAGAATGGAAACACCCTGCGTGGCTCTTTCAAAGACAAATTATCTCTCATTTTTAAAAATCCCATCTAATTGACATTAATCAACCCATCTCCTGAGCTAATAAGATGGAGGCAGAGAATGGAATGCCATTCCGTCTCAGGCGGCTGTTGTGCATGTCAACCGGTTTCAAAATACTTGGCAAAAGTTGTAAATGCAGTTCTAATGAGATCGACTTGTCTGCAACTAGCAAACAAATACCAGGCTCACCAAAATGTTTGTTTGCCATGGGACTTAATGGAGATTGTGTTAACCATTCTGTATTCAAGGGTACATGTCAAGAAAAGTTCAGATCAAGCATGAGGCAGTGACACTGGAATGCAGCTTTCTCCAAAGCGGTCACTTACATAAAACCTGGGAAAAAGACACCCCCTTCTCTTCTTTTCCCTTTTCTCCCTCCATCAGGCCTTTTAACTTTCTGCCACCTCAGTGCATGAGGTTCTTTGCAAAGGCTGCATAAACAAGTTACAAATAGCAGTACGTTTTCTACTGGAACACTGGGCTCTTACTAGAAGACAGACCCTTGAGGCACTCTACAGTATGTCTCACCTCCTAGGTCCCCTCAGCTGGGTACAGCTCCATCAGTAGCCTAGTTGGCTGTGGAGCATTCAGCTGAGTCACCCAGGCTGTCCAGTAGGAGAACACAGTATTGGAAGACCAATAAACAGCTTGATCATCCACCAGGCCTGATGGCCAAGCTAATTACAGCTGGTTTTCAACTAAGCCTGGTTATACAGAGCATTGGTCCACAGGGCCTGTAATCCTGTTCAATGAAGCCACTTCAGTGGGTCAGGCACTGCAGATGTCACATATCTACACTTGGGTGGGCACTCAGGTGAACCAGCACATCAGTGACTTCTTGTAGAACCACCAAAGAGATCACCAAACTAGTGTTTCAGTTTCAGAGAAGTTGAGTCTCGGGTAAGCCTAAAGCATTTTACTCCAGCCATGAAATACCTATAACACTGCAGTACAACTTGTAATATTCCATCTCTTGTTTCTCTTCCTCAGCAAAAATGGCAACACTGATTTTTAACTTTCATTTTATGCTTCTTTGATATGAAATGCAAAGGACTGGTTGAATTTCTGGTACTACTCTCTTACTAGTACCCCTTTATTGTGTGTCTTGTGTCAAAGAATATTAATTATTGTAGGCTACAGTGAAGTCCATCCCTACCCCCACTTGAGCCTCTAAAATGAACAGTGAAGTTGAACTTTGCCAGCAACTATTAGGAAAAGGGCCAAGAACAGCCTAACAGGAAAGATACTGAGGATTTTTTGTTTGTTTTTCTGCTAAACCATGTTTTCGTAATTATGAATACTTTGTTGAAATTGCTTACAAAAGGAAGTGCACATAAAACGGTCCATACAATTTAACTACATATTACAGTTGAAAGTATATAAGGCTGGTCTCACTCTGTTGCACTTACACAAGCAAAACCTCTTTTTCAAAAGGAATTTGGCTTGAGAAGGCAGATCTGGAGACAAATCGTAGTTAGCTTCAGGCCCATGTGCCATATTGTCTGGTTTATGACTGCCCCAAATGGCTTAAAAACAAAGGACATTCACACTGAACAAAAGCAATAGCTGAAAGAAAGAGGAATTTGAAAACTGTCATTTCCAAATCCCTTCTACTCAAAAGCTGGTTCAACTCCAATCAAGAACCCTGAACAATGCAGCAATTACTTTATGCTCCTAAAACTATCTTCTAGTAGGCTGGGGAGAAACAGGACTACTTTATTTTGCTCAGATTCACATGAACACTGCTTTAATCATCCCCCACTTGCTCCTGCTGCCTCTCCCCAAGCTTAGGTTCGTAAAATCCTGAATCACTAAGCTGAGGTCACTTGCCAGGGCAGCTTTCTCTTGCTTTCCAGGATGGATGATTCTGGGGTATCAAGAACATTTTTCCAGTGTGGGAAAATACAACTTTGTCCTCTAAGTAAATAAATAATGTAAAAGAATAAGTTGCATCAGGACCACTTCAAACTGCTGTACTTCAAATAATGTTTTATGATTTCCATTTAAATGGTTTTCTCTTGGAAACGGCAATTAAATAGAACTGCTCCTGACTCCCATCACACTGAGGCATATGTAGTATTACATGCATATCTCTCTGTGAAAGGAAAATCTCATCCTAGAGTGAGCAAGCTCAGTTTGGTTTATAAAGCAACCATTTTATGATTCAGCATTAAGAAAGTTTTGGGGTTAATTGAAGGAAAATTAAACTTGTCCTTGTCTGATACAGCTAACTAAACTTTAAGAAGCACATATGCAATATTTATGTCCTATCAAGCACTTTCACTTTCCATAGTAACAAGCCCTCTCTCCTGTACACAAAATGGATTTGATGCATAAACAATAGTGCTGAAAACATTCAAAATCAAAGCTAGGTCTACTTTATTACAAACCTAGTTTTCAAGGCCAATTCTGACCTTGTTCAGTCCCTTATATAAGCAACAGTGTGCTGCCATTTGGCTGAGATCAAAATAAAGCCTCCCATCTCCTCAATAAACAGTGCTGCAAAGCACATTATAGTGGAAAACTGGTAAAGTACCTATGACTGGTTTTACCCACACGGTGTCTAATTGCGTTGGAGCCTGTGACAGCAACTAACTATTGCCATCTTAAGGTGGCCCTTACTATTGCTGCAGATGAAGCTGAGCTAGCTGATGCTGCTACTGCACACGCTTCTCATTACACACCCTGTCACTTGCAAGTTCTTGAACAAGATGTTTAGAAGTGCTCGCTCCAAGATTACTCAAGTCCTGCAGCACAGCTCTCCTTTGAAAACACACATAACATATTTAATATTAAGAAAAGATACACACTTTCTCTCTCCTTCCTCTCTTACAGGAAATTATATTAAAGACATCTAACCCCAGGCCAGGTAGATCTGCCAATCCCAGACCTCCGCTTCTAGTGATGCCACCTAAGTGGTATTGTTGCATTTGTTTTGCCTAGCTGTACCTCTACAGCCTACCTGCCTAGACAGTTCTGTAACGAGATAGTGCTCAAAGTGGTTCATAAACTATTAATTTACATTGTAGCCATGGTGTGAGACAACTACTGGCCTGATTTATACATAGGAAGTACAGGTACAGCACTAAGGAGAGTTGCAGATGGTCAGGGCATTCCTACCTTCCAGCCCTCAGCGATGGCAGTCACAAAGTAACCTGGTGGATTTAAAAAAAAAAACCTTTTTATGCCATTTATTGTAAGACACATTGACATCAGTAATTTAAAAATGTGATTTAATACTATTGAACAAGCCAACTAACTTCTAGCTGAGCAGCCCGTGAGCATTGTAGTACTCGCACATCTTCTGCCACTCAAGCAATTACCGAGCATGAGCTGCGATGACACTACCAGGTCAGGCCAGAACTGGGAAGTTAAAAGACAAATTGATGACCAAACCTTCCTATATCGCTGGTTCCAAACCCATCCACAGAGTGAACAAATGCAGTGCTACCTGCTTCTGTAAAAGACATCTCGTACTTTCAGTCCAATGGGCCTGTGAAAAACCTTCCATCCCTGTCTGGTCCTTCAGCCAGATGGACTCTGCAGGGAAATGGGAAACTGAAAAAGATAAAAAATGGCCATCTCATCCACTGCAAGTACTCCAACCAGACAGCAGCACTGACACACAGCAGCAGGAAAACTTGCACCCCCCATACCTGCTGCTGTATCTCTTCTGAAATCGAAAATGAGACCTGAACACTTTAATCACCTTGTATTTCTCCCAAAATATCTTACAGAGAAAAGTCTAGATGCCTCAAACTGGAACAAGTAACTCCTAAAATCTGTTGGACATTGTCCTGGGTGCAACAGCAGCAGTCATTTTTCTCCTTCTTAGTAGCTGGTACAGTGTGTTTTTGACTTTCAGCCTGGGAACAGCGCTGCTAACACCGACGTTTTCAGTTACTGCTCAATAATGTTCAGTCTGACCAAGGACTTTCTCACAGTCTCATGCTCTGCCAGGGAGGAGGGGAAGCTGGGAAGAAGCAGAGACAGGACACCTAACCCAAACTGACCAAAGAGGTATTCCACACCACAGCACATCATGCCCAGTATATAAACTGGGGGCAGTCACCTGGAAGGGTGAGACCACTGGTCAGCCAGGCTGGGTATCGGTTGGTGGGTGGTGAGTGGTTGTATTCTCTTTCCTTGTTGTTTCCCTTATTGGTGTAGCAGCAGTGGTTTGTGTTATACCTCAGTTACTGGACTGCTCTTATCTCAACCCGTGGGAGTTACATTCTTTCAATTCTCCTCCCCATCCCCCTGGGAGCATGGAGGAGGAAGGAGTGAGCGAGTGAGCTACCTGGCTGACTGGACTTAAACCACAACAGACATTCGTTTTGGATGTAAAAGTTTCCCTTAAATATAAAAGCATCCAAAATTCTTTTTTTCTGTGGGTTTTTTTTTTTTTTTTTTTTTAACTGAATCACTGCAACTCTCCTACACATTTGGCATCCTGTAAGAACATTAAATTAATTCAGGTACAAATTAGATAGTTCCCTTTGTTGCTGTTCTCTTCGCAGTTTAGATCTTGCATACTGCAAACAGATCCAGCCCAAAGGCAGGCATGTCCATTTGTTACCTTCAGCTGCTTTCCTTTAGCACTTAAATAGCATTTAGTTTCAGTAGACTTCACCAACTTTGCATAAAGCTGTAACAAGCTGCTGTGAAACACTTGAGCAATTCAACACAAATACGGAATCAAAGATAGCTGAGCTCAAAGTGCTTTAATTGAATTTTATACAAGTGAAAGAGCACACATTTCATTTGTACTTTAGATAGAAAATAGCTTTGTTTTTAGTTATTGCAATGTGCAGTTTGCCCAGTACAGAACAGCACATAGCTGCACAGTATTTATACAACTAAACTTGTCTATTTAAGATGACTTTTATAATTACCTGAACACGTCTGGAACTTCTGACTTGTGTGACCAAGTGAATTCAGCCCCACTACTCATTGTTCGAATACCAACAGATGAAGTGTTCCCTCTTTACTCTGCCCAACAGTGGCACCCAGTGGCCAATTTTCATGAACGTTTTGGGAAACGGCTGCTCCTCCAAGTTTCCACTCACTGGGTTTCCTAAACACAGCTAGTCAGTTTAAATGCACTGTTTGATTACTGAGCGTCAAAATGCTACCCACTATTTAAACTGTCCAGAAAACCTATCATTGCCGGTGAAGAGCAGCCAGAGCTAGGAAAAATGCACAGCACCTGAAACAGTGCACAGAAGGCAGCCAGGCATGTCCAAACCAAAGCCAAGGTTACTATATAGTCAAACACATCAGCAGAATTGTTCTTTTAAAAACCAAGTATGCCACCTGAAGCAATATTTTATATGCCCTGATACAGCTCTGCTTTTCTAAAGGTCCCAGTACTCAAGGCAGTTTCCAGAGCACGTTTGACAAAATCTACACTTGATGCAATTTCCCAAGAATTAAAAGCAGTAGTAAGGCTAACCAAGTCCCCAGATATTAAAGGCATTCAGAAATCTCTATACTAAATCATTTTCCATCAGTAGCCAGAAAAATGCAATGCTCCAGATTTTGGGCATTAGCCAACAGAAATATGTAGAGGTGAGCCAGGACTGAATTCTGGAAGACTCCATTTAACATTCTTCCCTCTTACACAGAGAACTCTGTTTCAGGTGACTCATATTTATAGTCTCTGCAAGTAAGTATAGGGAGGTCAAATGTCAGGACAGCATGTCAGGGAGGTGAAGGAGAAGATAGGAAAAGCAAGTTACAAAGCACAGAGAAGGCAGCAGAAACAGAACAATGCTTTTCTCACTAAACCAAGGCTGAACTAAAAGCATTATCAGGAAAGTCTGTGAACCTAAATTTTAGCCAATTAAACTCCTCCATACTGTAGCATAAGGGATTGTGAGAAGGAGATTAAACCAAGACTGGGATTAGACTGATCAATAGATGAAGATGAGATGAACAAAACTGACCTGTAACTCTCAGCCGCTTCCTTATCATGAACTGCTCCAGTTTCTAAAACCACTATCCCTTCTAACAAAGAAAATATTCACCAATACAGCAGTCAAACTTCTTGAAAAATTTTAATAAGACAGATGTCTCCATAATACAGGTAAATAGTACATCACAGATTACACGTTTATAAGCAAGCTGAATTAGTCTTTTCGTAGTTGGACAATTTCTTCTTTAATTCCATCTTTTGTGACAATGCAAATCTTAAGCGCATCCCCAGTGTACACATCTCTCTCAGCAGCAGAAATAAAGACATCTTTGACCAGCTGCAAAGCCTTTTCCAGGGTCAGGGGTAGATGTTCCACATTTTGCATGTTCTTGAAGCCAATCTAAGAAAAGATGAAAATGCATTTTAAAGGAAGTACGATCCATCTAGCATGAAAGCTGCTTTAGCTTCCACTAGACTGAGCAGATTCAGACAACTTCAAAAGTAGAAACTGTTAGTCTGTTTTAGATACCCAAAGCTAATAAAAGTATTCCTCAACACAGTTCACAGCCGTAGGGTCAGCAGCAGAACTTTGCCACTCCTGATACTCTTACAAAAGTAACTAGAGGCAGATACAGTATACAGCCAGTATTGCTCCTCCCACGCATTCAGCATCTACAAGATCTCAATGAACATTCAGAACTGAACCCATCTAATTCTTCAGACACTGCTCACTGGGTTGCACTCAAGCCTTTTATCTGGTCATTGATAGTGGGAACATTTCTTAAAAGCAAATATTCATCAACATACCTAAAGTTCAAAAATAACACCCTGGAGCATAACCAGTCCTACTAAGCTGCGTATTCTAGCTGACAAACTCAAGTGTCCAATTTAAGCACCCGAACAGGAAAAGAAGGGGAAGAGTCACTTACTTTGCCTCAAACTCATGAGTAAGAAAAAGTTACTATGCCAACTTTCATTCCACAGAAGATACTTTATATTCCTCAGTCAATAAAATTCAAAACTAATTCAAAGCTGAGAATCTGGAGTTCTTTAAGTAATAATAATCCTTTCTCAGCTAATAAGAACTACAAGAACACTAAAGTTGTGTTGCTGTCAGGCTCAACTGACTAAATACCAACACCAATGTAAGCGAATAAAATCAGTGAAACAAGCTTTGGTATTTTTTTCACTCAACACTTACCACCTGCAATTAACTGTTGAAATATTGTTCAAGTATTTTAGACAAATCTTTCTACCAGTTTTATGTAAGAATATTCTTAGATAACAGCGTCCGAGTTGTACAAAACTTAAGACTTCTAAGTACATGTTAAGCGATAAAACATGTTATATACACCTATGAATTCTATCTTCATAATTTAGTATTATTTCATGCTAAGTAATAAGCATACTTACGCTGTCACCTAGGAAAAAACCAAGACAACCAAATCAAACAAACACCACCCCAAAAAAAACCAAACAACAAACAACAAAAACAAAACAAAACCACAAACAGGAAAAAAAACAAACAGCTTCCATGGGAAACATAATTCCCCAATTAAAATATTTACCTGTATTTTAAACACGCAGCCCAGTTTGCAACCTATTAGAAACCTAAGCAGATTCTAAAGCAAAACTTTGATTTCTGCTGAGAAGGTGAAGCCCCAAAATTTATAAATATATGGAGATTAATGGGTCCTACCAGCAATACATTTAAAACTTTTCCCAAAAGTAATATTCCCCAGAATTAAAGCTCCATTCATTTGAGTGTCACAACTGTTTACTGAAAGGGGTGGGGGGAAAGAGAACTATTTTACCTGGTTATCAAGCAAGGGTTGCAGCATCGCACTTGCTGATCCAGCTGCTTTGAAAGAATCTCTCTCATATGAGCCCACTGGATCAAAGCTATATACTGCTCCCTTCCCTGGAAAAAAAAAAATTTAATCACAATCCAGACTTGATCTCCATAAGCAGTTTCTGGAGTAGCGCAGATCTCACCAACCTTTAATCAAACAACACTACAGTATATCCAGACTGCTTTCTATAGTAGGCTCACTATAGTTTTGGCCTGGTACTATATGCAACGTTATTTTCAACATTTAAGTCACAGCCATGCTCTAACAGATGTTTTCTACAGTACTTAACCCGAGAAAAAGCGCTGAATAATCAAAGCAGGAGAATATGCTAGAGCACAGTGCTGCACAAAGGGCTCTGCTGGTTCTAAAGCAAACACAGAGGCAATTTAGCCATCATTTTTTAACTATACATGTCTTGAATTACCTTCAGAGAGCATGCTTGGATGCCTCTGCACTGCCTTCCCAGAACCAGGGATAATGCTTTGGTCTCTTACACACTCACCTCTGGAGTCAGGCCAAGTTGTGCAAAGTTTATTAGGTTGTGCTGACATGAGAGATGCAGATGCTCTGAAGCATCAGGATTTGATGAGGACACACTAGTCAAAATACAGCACCTGGCCAAGCTCAGCTTTTCTATTCAGATGGGCTGCACCCTATTTAATAAACTGGCCAGTGCACTTGGCAGCACAGCACAGGTACCTGAACAGCCCTGAGAAAGCTAGCAGAGATCCAGAACGTTAACACTAAATCAGAACAGTTTTGCTAGACCCAAATTAAGCCCATGCATGCAAACCTGCACTCTGATTCTTATCAATTTTTACAGCACCCTCATAATCTGAAGTTTACCATTATGCAGTACAGACTAATCTCTTTCCAGACTCTACATATCATAGACGTGCCTTAGCAAGACTGGAAAAGCAGTGCAACTTAGTAGTAACAACAAACTGTGGGGAATGACAGAGTCCAAACAAGACCACCTCTGAGCTCCTGCTCAAATCCAGAGACCAGAGTATTTTAGCAATTCAACCAAATCATTGGCCAAGAGCCCAGTAAGTCCCACAAGATCTGGATGTTAAAGCATAGCTTCCATGTAAAAGTCATGATTTCATTAAATGTTAGTTAACATTTAAAGATATCTTTGTAGAAACACATCTCTGGAGTAAATCTTCGTATTTATTAACCTCTACCACACTCACAGACCTGAGTAAGATAGATACAATTTTACCACTAACATCTCCTTTGAAGACATAATTAAGAAATCCAAAAGCTGCTAGTGTTCCAGTCTAAGGTAAAGTATGAGAGATTAACAAACTTCAACTGTTATCAAATAACAACATAGTTTTCAGACTTTCAGACCTTCAGAAATGGAAGATCCAGTTAGCAGCAGAAATTAGATAACAAGTCACATGCATAACTTGGATTTGACCCAAGTACTGTAATGCCTAAAGGCAGGTGTTAGGAATACAAACACAAACTTTGTTATTCCATTAGTACACCACCCAAGATGTAAAAGGATAGCTATTCACCCACAGGAATTTAGCCCCTCTTTCTTGTTTTGTAATTGAAGTCCTACCTTCTTCATCAAGTCCACCAATTATGTTGTAAACATAGTAAGGGAAGAAACGCCGAGAATACAGAATAGTAGACAGCATTGCTGCAATAGCTCCAGTAGTCATGGTCTTGTTATTGGAATGCTTGTACATCTGCAAGTGGGATGGCGTGTCCGAGAAGAAAGTCAAACACTAAATCAAAATCACACTTCTGCAAGCTCACTACAGAAAAGTCTTATGCTAAGCAAGATTATTAACTAGCATGTTGATTGAAAACACACCGTCCTGCTTACAAGCCCCAAATTAACATTAACATTTCTCCAAAGTTTTGGGAAGAATGTATGTCGCCTCATTAACACTTTACTCTCCACGTCTCCCAGTCTTTCAATTTGTGATGTTACACTCAGGAAGAAGAGAGCATCTACCTCCCCTAACTGATCTTTCACCAGCAACACACTTGTGACACAGACACTTGAAGAAAACCAGCAAAACTTATATTTTAAAACATACCATACTACTGGACTCAAATGTGATAATAAGAATGTAAGTTCTAAAAGCAGTGAGATAGTTACCTACCTTTAATCTTGCTTCAATGATTTTAGTGAGGGTAAGGCAGTCACCATGGAAACCAGTGCATCCAATGACCGTTTTGTCTGTTCTGTAAAAGGTGAAATTTTGTTATGATTTTAGATTTAGTATGAACCACGCCACTTACTTACACAGTAGATTGTTATGAATACACCAAAAGTATTTTCAGGTTCCCTAATGCTATCAAAAGCAGTTGTCTAAAATGCAGTAGTAACAAATATTTTGTTTGTGAAACGTAACTGCAACCTAAATCTTGCACAGGACTCATTAAGTGCAGGACTTCACCCATGTCTATGGATGCTGTAGGTGTTTTTTGGTGACACCAAACAGAAGTTACCTGATTGTGGCTGCATTACAGAACAGCTCACTGCTCAGTTTCCAAATATTTCATGAATGCTAACTACAGGAGTGTGCGTTTGAAATTCAATTTCTAGTAAATCTGTGAGAGCCTACAAACATTCACACACACTTACAGATTAACACAAAGCAGTCATTCAAAAAACAGCTTAAATTGAAATCTCTCAGCCTGTCACTAGAATTACACAAAGATATCATGTGCAGCATACAGACTGTAATGTCCATCTGGACAGAATCAGAGGCAAAGATACAGTAGGGAGTTAGCCAGGAAAAATATAAGTTCACATGATCTTGTACCATCCATAAAAAACAAAACACAAACATAACCAAAATATATTTACATAGCTGATGGCAGCCTACGTAAGCACCTGCTTCAGTCAAATGAATGTAAACAGTACTATTCTTTAACTATGTGGATGTTATCTAGGTGGGTTGACATAAACACACAATGAGCACAAAAAGTTCAACAGTGGACAACTGACAGGTTTCCCTCTCCTAAAACAAACACCTCTTCAAAGTGCCAGATGGTTGACTAGAGACACAGCACAACTGGCAGCAGTGGGCACATCTGTGTACCAACACCAGCTGTCCTGATGAAGCAGATGGAGTTACCACATGATGAAGTTTTGCTACAGTTAAGACAAAAGTACTTTTGTTTAACCAGAAGAGATAGATGAACAGATAAAAATAAATACCAAACAAACAAGAAACCTACTAAGCTTATGTGCTTAGCATCACACTAAATACCCTGTCTCATGCTAAAAATATTGCATTATCAACTAACATCAACAGCATGGAACAAGAAATCTGGCTGTATTTACAACATCACATCTTGCATTATGCAAGAGTCCCCATAACTCCAAAATCAATTTTCTAACATTTTTTTCCTGAACATTCTGCTTTAAGAAAGCAACAGCTCATTCCAGGCAGGTGACATGCTCAACACTACAGCTCTTTCTCCATGCTTCAATTCTTACGAGATGTGGACTTACAGTCTGTAGCATTTTGGACTGTCCCGGCAGTGAATTGCATAACCTTCACTCAGTCGTGTGTCAGAGGCAACGATAGAAAAATCTTCTCCAGCAATCGCCAGCACAGTCCTTGAAGAAGAATATTCATAAAACCATGACTTTTAGCACAAATATTTCCTTAGGCACCAGAGAAATACACTATATAGTAGTTCCATACCCAGACTCACATTTTGTCATACATCTTATATTCCTTGCTATGTTTCCCACTAAGCACATCCCCACACATGACTCAAGACTGGAGAAAGAAGATACTAGATGCTGAAGAAAATACATGTATGTGATTTTCTACTTGAACTAAACACTGTGTGGACACTTGATAGAACAGTTTCTACACAATGCAAGAAACATACTCTATGGACTAGTAACTTTAGATGCTTGCTAATGAAAGATTCATCCTTCTAAAATGGTTTGCCTCTCCCAGCAAAAACACTTCAATCAAGTAGTAAACATCAGTATCATTACACTTATCATCACTTTGTAGATGTGATATTATTTAATTCCAAATAACTAGTTTTGTTATTGCTACATGTGTGCTACCGTTAAGTAACAAACCGATGCCCTAAAGGACAATTACGTATTAAAAAAAAAAAATAAAGTAATAGAACCTAAATAACACTATCCTCGCCAGATGCTGTCACCAACTCGCTGCAAGTACCTGTAAAACATCACCTACCTTTAGCAGTTAGGACAAGGTAGTTTTCGACCCAGCTGCAAGTTTAAAGGCTGGTAATACCACCAGTGCATGGGTTTCCTGAGCCACTTACAAACAAACAACCCTATGGGGAACGAACGGTGCTTATTTTAGCCCACAGAAGTTCAGGGCCAAGCAAGAACATGCCCAAGAGCTGCAAGAACTAGCGGTACGCTAGGCCCAGGGCAAGGGCGAGACCAGCTCTCCCCAGCACTACTCCTGCTTCTCTACCAAGAGGCGCTTGTAAAGGGAGACAGAAGGCGGAGGGGAGAAGCAAGAGCAAGACGACGAAGACCAGGTCTACTGCCAGCCTCCTCAGGGCCCCTTTGCCGGGGAAAAGGATGCCCCAGCCCGCCTCGCCCCCCGCCTGCGACTCCTCACCCTCCGTTAAAGGTGTAGGGCGAAAAGCGGTGCTGCACGGGCGCGCCGAGCATGTTCGCCCTCTCAGGTCTGAAGTCCTCATAGTCAGCAGTAAACAACATCCCGGCGACTCCTCTCGCTGCTGTCTCACGGCAAAATGGCGGCAGCGGAAGCGGAAATGGTGACACCCCGTTCTAGGATGGCAGTGTCGGCCGCCTCTCATCTGCTCTGGAGGACACGCAGTGGAAGCCGCAGCTCTGCGCCGGCGGGCGGCCGAAGGGCGCTGCCTGAGGCGGGTACCGTGCGGCCTCTCCCGTGTGGGGTTTTCGCCCTGTTCAAACGCTGTCAGCCCTTGTCTTTTGAGCGCCTAGTCACGGAGTTGACAACAGTTGTGGTGAGGTGTTCAAGAAGCCTCGTGTGTTTGGGCAGATGAGGAGCAGTGTGGCTCCTGCGCTGAATAGGGAGCGCCTTGAGAAACACTGTGGAGAGCAAGGGTCAGAAAGCACACAGGCCCGTGAGGAGGCCTACGGGAGCGGTGCCAGGCACCATGACACCGGTGGAAAAAAACAGGAAGGGGTTAAAACGCCAAATGGTGCTGAGGGAGCAGAGACATGCGTGCGGTCCTCCTCTCGAGGAGAAGCGCGTCCCCCTGCCCGGGAGGAAGAGTTGCTGTTGCTGAAGTCTTCATGGGAGCAGTGCGCAGCGAGCACTGGCACCGCAAAGTTCGCGCCTGCGGCAGAGAGCAAGGGGCAGCGATCTGAAAATGGGGTACATCCTTCCAGCGCAGGAGCCTGTGGCCAGGAACCGCGAGTGGGAACGACAGCCCAGCCCCGCCTCGCTCGCCCTCACTGAAGATGGCGGTGGGAAGGCGGTGTTGCGCGCGGCGGAAGTGACGCGTTCGGGACGCGCCGAGGCAGGCTGTGTCCCGCGGGCGCTGTGCGGCGGCGGGGTGGCGCCGGGAGCGGCAGGTACGGACCGCACCGTTCCGCGCCGCCCGTCTCTCCCGGGGCCGCTGCTCGTCCCGCTGGCCGCTGTAGAAGGAGATGGGTGCCAGGGCCGCCGGACCGGGCCTGGAGGGCGGGGGCCGGGCTTGCTCTGCATCTCCCCGCGGCCCTCCCCACCGGCCTGGGCCGTGAGGGGAGGGGCGGCGCGGGAAGCGGTGAGAGACCTGCTCCCGCTCCCGGGGCTCCGGCGCGTCTCGGGGGTCAGCGCGGCCGTTGGTGCCGGGGGCGGGGTGGCCGCGGGCGGCTGCGTGACTGCAACGGTCACCGCTGCCCGCGTGAGGGTGGGCG
>JANRGW010005555.1:0-16032 GCA_024733675.1 Psilopsiagon aymara
CTGGTGTTATCAGCGCTGTTCTCAGGCCACAAGTCAAAAACACAGTGCTGCACCAACTACTAAGAAGGGGAAAAATGGCTGCTACTGCTGAACCCATGACAAAACTTAAACAGGGGAAGTTTACATTGGATATGAGGAAAAAATTCTTTACTGTAAGGGTGGTGAGGCACTGGAATGGGTTGCCCAGGGAAGCTGTGAATGCTCCATCCCTAGTGTTGTGCCAGGACAGGTTGGACATAGCCTTGGGTGGCATGGTTAGTGGGAGGTGTCGCTGCCCATGGCAGGGGTGTGGAACTAAGTGATCTTAAGGTCCTTTCCAACTTTAATTATTCTATGATTCTATGACTGCAGGAATAGTTGCTTTCTTCAGTACAAGACACATTTTGGCGGGACACTGGTACAGCTTTCTTAACAAACTGTGAATTGTTCTCTCCCAGCTCATATTGATGCTCTCAACAGAAAGGTTCAGGTGCATAAATACAGCCAATGTGATCTTTCACAGACACATCTCTTAATGAAAACCCCCTATTACTGTTAGCATCAATACAATGTTCATTTTTATAACAAATTCTGGTCCTTCAATTTCGTTTTCTGTATGGTTTTTTTTAACCTTACTTGAGTTTGTTAATTATACTCAGGCTTCTTCATTTGTTAAACACCACCATTTAGTAATCCATATCCTAGCAGCTATGACTTTAGCAGCCAAAAGCTTGATTACTTTGCTTTTAGGAGCTATCTAGAATACCTGCCTATTTAGCAATAGCAGATTCTTTTTTTGCCATAACAAGTAGGCTAGGAGTGTGCTGTACTTCAGAGACCTCTAGGCAAGTAAATAAAATACATACAGTCAAAAAGCTACATTCTGAACCAGTAGATGCTTTCCCACACTTCCCAAATGCTCTCTTTCCAGTTCCCTTCTGCCCTCTTGAAGCCCTTCTACCTCAGCACTCCTACTGCCTATTTCCTTCACTCTCCTCAAACCAGGTCCGGTAGCTCCACACCAAGATGCCATTTAGCCCTCCCCCCAAAATGAGCATTATTATTTCAAAATTTCAAACTTTACTGTTACTGAATATCTAGATTTTCAGATCATGAATAGGGTCAGGTACATGTAATCTTTGTATTTGGATCATAACCACAATACTCAACTATGCAAATGCTTTTCTTTAATTTTGTTAATTTCAGTTTTCAATTTTTGTTCCCATCATTTGGTTTCTTTTATCTTTCCTCCTCTCATGGGAAATTAAAAAAGAAAATACTGCAGAACTTTTAGAAAACTTTGCAAAAAAAACCCACCCTAAAAATCTTTCTGTACTGTTAACTTCACATCTGCAAAAGCAGATATGAAAAACCTCTACCACCCACCTTTGGTCAATAAATATCGCTACTGCAAACAAGCATGAATTGTGGGAGCTGAACAAATCAAGATGCGCTTTTGACAGGTTCATTTGGCAGTGTAGGAGGATATTCTACCATTCTAAAAATATGTTCTATTTTCACAGACATTTTGAGATGTCTCTGTAAGTTCTCTTACAGAAGATGGCCCAGGGCCCATATGGTGCAAGTCAATCTGACAGATGTTATATAATAATCTTCCTTGATTAAACTAGTACAAGACATTCTCTTCTCACCAACCAAATAACAAGCAAGAAATATCCCATCCATTCTGAAATAAAACACCACCAACTAGACAGACATGATAGAGCTAGACCTTGTTGTAATGAACATGGTGGTTATGTTCAAGAAAACCTTGCCTCTCTATCTCATGGGAGGAGTATTATCAGATAAGGTAAATAGACAAACACGACTTAGTTCTAGAGCTTTTATCTTTTATGCGTGGCTGATTTATGGCCTAAACCACGACACTGTGTATTAATTTGAAAGCCAGGTTAGGAAATAGCAATATATACCAAAATAATTCTTTTAAAGGAAAGCAATAGGGAGAAAGGAACATATTTCATCCCTGATAATAAATGAATTCCTTTTCACAGAGAGACTGAAAGCAACTAATTTACAGAGAAGGTTTGTATGATATTTTGTGGGAATAGAAAAGGTCTTGAAAGATTTTGTCTCAGACACTGAGGGAATAAGATTCAGATATCATTTGAAATGTGAATTGGCAATTACTTTTTTGACCAAACCATAGAAAGGGCACACTGGGATATCTTCCCAAGGGAGCTTACTGAATTGGTCTTAGACATCCAGCATCTTCTAGGAGCTCATTACAAATACCATCAAATAAAAATGTCTTTAAGCTTTTCTTCAAGTTGCTCAAAACTGAATCTGAGTCTCCAAAGTTGTTGATGAGAGGAAAAAGGATGTAATGAGACCATGCTGCAAAAAAGACAATTTAGCTCTGAAACATCTGTGCTGATCACCTAAATTAAACATACAAGAAAAAAAAACCCAAAATCTAACTGCCTTTAACAACTATGGCAGAAAAACCTTCAAGCGTTTGCACATAGACATTTGATTTTCTTATACCAAATATGCTCATGGAGGCTGCAGTTTCTGGTTTTGACTTGTTTTTTGAGTTGTTAAAATTGTTTCAAACATTTAAATGTATTTTATGTGTGCTACATGTAGTTTCTGTGTGCAAAGCCTCACCATATTGTGTTTTGATTTGGACCTAATTTTACAAGCCTGCTTTTTTGGTATTTTACTTATATTAGTAGTCATGTGGAGATGACTATAATTCATTACTCTCATGAATAAATCTTTACAAAATTGGATCTTTAGTCTAGATCCAGTAAAACTGAAATCAAAGAGCATTTTATACAATAAGGCTTTTGTGGATCTCAAACTTTGTTCCTTTTTGGGTTTTCTTTCTCTTCTTCCCCCTCTCAGAACAGATAATCATCCTATCTTGTTTAATTGCCCAAAACTGTATGTTTATGTTTATTTTTACACAGCAACCTGAGAGAGTCATGGCAGGAAAAGAAATTCTTCTCGGCTAGTGATAATAGCACGGCATCTTGTCCAGGACTGTCAGTCAGAACTCTCAATTTCATGCTATCAGTTCTGATGTAAAGGCATTTAAACGTGTAAGAAGACTCCCATTCCTTTTACTGGTCTTGGCATGTTTGCATAAGTCTCAGCTACAGCAACAATCTAGTGTTCATCTTGTATAAAATTACACTTCAACTTATTGTACCAAAACTCCTAGGAACTAATTACAAGTCTATTTTTATGACAAGACAAGCATATTAAAAGTTTACAAATTGGGTGTATATTTACTTCCCTTAGCTCACATACTGTGCTCTGGAGTATTATTCCCTTATGCAAACAACACCACAAATAAAAATTGCCTAAGTGAATTCCCTGTTGTCAGAAACAGCTGTTTAGTGTAGCAGTTACTTTATCTCTTTTACAGAAACAGATACTAAACCCTGAACTAGTTCTACTTCATGGGAGTAGGAAAGTGGAATACTGTGCTCATTATTTCATTCATCTTTTTTTTTATTTGAAACTAAGTGTCCTTTCATAAAATGAATATACTAATGGTATAATATTTTATATTGGTATTAAGCAAAATATAAAATCATGGACCTTATGTGTTTAACGCTAAGCATGTTTTTCAGTATTTTGATAAATGGAGCTTTGCCCACCTCCTTGTGAATGGATGAGGATAAAAATTTGATTCTTTGTACTCAGAGTCTATGTTTTGAACCCTGAGGTATGCTTATGTCATTCTTTGATAGGTTTTTTTGCTTTTTTCAAATGCAAGGGCTAGGTATATTTTCATTTGTTAAAACAAAAATAGGTGCACAGTTTATTTGATAATACCAGGTGACAGGATTTAAAAGAAACCCCAGATATTATGAGACTTAGGGTAAAACTATGCATTTCAAGAAGGGGAGAAGGAAATCACTGATACATTGCAGATAAGGGAAAGAACAGTTGTGTAGATACTCATATCTGTGTCCTTGAGCTGGCTAAGTACAACACACCAGATGTACAAATGTCAGAAGGCACAACGCCCCCAATATCTTTATACCTGCCTGACAAAACTCCAAGCCAGCAACTACTTTCACCTCTCTCCAGCATTTCAGGCCATAAAGTTCATAGACAGTGTGCAAGATCCATCAGCAAACACTACCAGCTGAATACTCAGGTTTAAACACTCTAATAATGTATTACTAATCTCAAAAAATCAGCCTTGCTGTTCTCCAGAATAATTTTATGGAAAGAATTACTGTCTGTCCATTTTTGGTACACTTATTTTAGCAGCATTATTAGCAGCTGCAGGAGTAGTTTTTATCCATATGAGAATTCACAGCTGAGACCACTGAAACCTAAACATCTCACAACAGAGGAGATTATTTGAATTGACATTAATGGATTCATATATAGTGATGGAATAGTAAATTGAAGGTATTATGACATCTATACATTTTTCAGAGCAAACTAGAAACCTCTAATTTCTTTGGAACAAGTAGGATTATCATTAAGACATTAGGAGGATTAATCAGCACAGTTGAACAGGGCCTTGCCCTGATATCGGGGGTGTGGTATACCTGTTTAAACAGGCACTCCCTAAAATCAGTCCCAGTTGTACCTGAGTGAACAAACAGTCTTAACTCACCATATTTGTCCAACCTTAAAAAATTGTGTCAACAGTAGCATGGCTGTGGAATATGACTTTTTCAGAAGAAAAATTAAGGCTAGAAATCAGTGTTAATTTCTTTAGCTATTGTTTCCATAGATCTCATCTGCACCTTTTTTAAACACTTCCAGGGATGGCAGCCTGTTCCAATGCATGATCATCCCTTTGGTGAAAAAATTTTTCCTAACATCCAGTCTAAACCTCCCCTGGCACAGCCTGAGGCTGTTACCTCTTGTCCTATCACTTGTTACTTGGGAGAAGAGACTCACCTCCACAATTTTTATGCAGAGATTGATGTGAAATAATTGCACAGCAAAATGATAAATGCTAAACAGATCTCATTCTTCACTCACTCAGGTCTTCCTCATAGTAAATTTCTTCCAGGGCTCTGTAAGCAATATTTGGCTTGCTGTGCTGTTTAGTTGTTTAAAGTAAAATTTGTAGAGGTTTACTGTGATTAAGGTGTGGAAGGCTTTGAAACATAAAACTTGCTCATTTTTAAATACAAGCTCTGCTGTAGTTATTCTGGTTCATAATTACCTCATATTTCCATAAAACATACCTGAGACTGTCCCTAACATTTTTTTTTATTCCTAATATCTGAGAGCATTTCCTCAGAGTACCTGACTATGGCACTGACTTAAATAGCAGTGACGTTTTATTTTCCTGTGTTTCTGAGACAGAGCTTGGTCCTAATTTAGTGTCAGACTGCACATTTTCTCTTGTGAAACCTAAATGTAATCGGATTGCATACAGTCCATCCATGGAACTGAGTAGAATTTGATTTCTTGAAACAAACACAGAAATTTAAACAGTCTGAGCAGAGGAAAGAAGGTTAATTATCACCACTGAGGATGTGGATTCCTCTCTGGCTTCATTTTCAGTGGAAAGATGCCTGAGCAAGTCACAGACAAGAACTTTTCTTCAGTAACACCCAGCTATTAGGATGTTAACAGTCTCAGACTGGTTTATCCATGCATGTTCCATGCCCAAGCTAGCAAGCCTGCCCAAGCTAATTGTATGAGCATATTGACATACCAGAGCAATCCCATGGAGGCCTGCCAGGATGATGAGAGCTATAGCACATGAAGTACAAAGGAGAGGCTAGGCTGAGAGAACTGGACTTATTTAGCCTTAAGAAGAAAAGGCTCAGGGAAGACATTTCTGGTGTCCAAAATCAGAAGGTAACTCTTCTTGGATGTACACAGTGCAAGAAGCAATGGGCCCAAGTCGGAACAAGGGAAATTCTGACTCCGTTAAAAGAAAAATAAACCAAACTTTGAACTTCAGTTAGGGAAGAATTCCTGACAGTATGTTCATAGCATATGCGTAGAAATGTATTAAAATAAAAAAAAAAAAACACTGAAAGCATTTCAGGAATGTTTTAAAGTTCTGTGAGATGACAGAACGTGATATCTTTGCATAACATTTTAGTGTGTGTAGCATTTTAGAGAGATTTCTTGTAGCAAATCTCTCTCATTCTCTAAGCCATATTCATTTAAATCCAACAAAGCCCTGGAACTACCAAAGCTCTCCTTTAGAATTAATTTCTGCTACATAGTTACTTAGGCTTTTAAGAGGAAACAGCACATTCCCTATTTTTAAAAAAACAAAAATAGCTGAAAATCCATTTGCTTAACAACCTCTGTATGCAATTTCTGTTCAAAACACCATTTCAACTGTACTTTGCCTATATGCTCCAAGTTCAGGTACTGTAAAATATTCCATTACAGAGTCAGACATTTCTTTTTCCCAACTAGTTCAAACATTCTGAGATATGATGGTTTCCTGAGAATTAAATACTGCTACTTTGTGATCAAGGATTTTCAAGAGGATCACAGGAATATGTTTCACTGGAAAGTAAAATGAACAATGAAAAGATATTTTTCCAATCTTCTCCCAGAAGAGTACATTACAATTATAATTTCCAGTAAAGGTAAAAGCATATTGATGCTTTTTATTGTCCTGTCATTATGTTATCTTAATTTCTATTCCTTTTCCTCAAATCTAATGCTTATTGTACCACACTCCTTACACTTCTGCAGCCATGGTCTCTCATTCACCTACAGTCAAATGTTCTTTAAATCAATCAATAGGATTTAAAAACTGTAGTGAATTCAGACTCAAATCAATTTTGACTCCCATTTCATAACTCCAATCACAAAATGAAAAATGAAAACTCATTTCTTCAGGAATTCAAACCTTTCCTATTGCTTAAGATTACTCACACGGTGTGGAGTCACTATAGGTGCCTTCCACAACTCTCCCATCTTTTCAGACACATCCAATTCAGTAGGGATCAAACCAGAATGCCTGCAGTCTAACAAAAGGCAGCTAATGCTGAAATTAGGTACACTTCAGAGTAATGCAGAAACTACCCTTCTAACTGTTATTGGTAGAGGAAGAAAGCAAAAAAATTACTTTAAAAGCGTCCTAACTAGGACTTCTTTGCTCTTTCAGCCTTTACCAACCAAGAATGCTCCAGTGTTTTAGGAATTAAAATCAAAGATGTTCCAATACAGGAAAAAGAGTGAAACTAGACATTCAAAGCTATTTAGGCAGGAGATGAGAAGGGTTTACAAAAATGTTTGAATGATTATGCAAACCCGTAGATTTCCCTGGTGCCTCTCTATATCCAGAAGATCCTAATTAGCTTTGCTAACCCAAATCTAAAGAACCAGTTTGCCTTTTAAGCAATATAGCAATATTCAGGTGACTGTATAATTAAAATTTCATTACTGCATACTTTATTTCTCATTAACTTTACATTTTCATTCAACATTAATGCGAGCTAACTAGGCAGAATGTGAGCAAGTGCTATTATAAAGCATGTATTCTGCGTTGATTCATATATAGACATCACGTGACAGCAGTAAAAGGAGGTAGTAGTATTACAAGGCAGTGTACTTTCCTGTAGAAAGACACAGGAATTCACTGACTAACAAATGATGTTACTTTTTTTTTTCATTAGGCAGCATATATTTTCAAAGGAAACTCTGTAAAACCCAAGTAGCACCTTTATCACATTTTTACATTGCCCATGTGTTTATCCAGCATGTTTCAATTTGTATTCTTAATCTAATGACTCTTCTCAGTTACTACTATCCTCATTTAATCTTTGCACCAACTGCTCTGCTACCTCACCTGTTATATGAATGCAGAAGATTTTCTCCAAGCTTGTAGTCTGAAATATAGAATTAGAAGTAGATCCTGCATGTTATTCTATTAAAAAAAAAAAAAAAATAATAAAAAAAAAATTGCTGCCAGTTGGAGAGCTCTGAACTACAAATCTGAAGCATAAATAAAATCCAAACACCCCCATCTCCTTTTTGTTTCAATAGCTCACACATACACATTATCTTGACCTCACTAACTTTATGAAATAATTGGTGTTAAGCTAGGCTTATAGCGTGGGGGATTCTATAGTGTGAAATTAATGAGCTGGATGGGATCCCTTATATTTGGGAGGCAGAAGGAAGTTCTGTGGGGAGGTGTGAAGTCTACTCATGTCAGTGGAAATGTGTTGTGTGGGCACTGAGGTGCCTTTAAGAGGATTTCCGTAATCTGACATTTTCTTGCTTTCAGGAGTGTTCTTGTATGGATGTCATACTTACTCAGCCTTAACTGATTCAAACAAAGTTCTCTATGGGAATATGCACAGTGAGTAGGGAAGCACTCAAAGTAAGGCTGGTGAAACAAGCCATAGGTTCTGACGCCGCAAGAAGCTAAATTCAGCAATGTTGCAAGCAAGCTCACAAGATACCAACCTTAACCAAGTGTGAATCTGGAGCAGAAATATTCTATTAGTCATCATTTCAACAGGACATAGTCCCTGCTACCTGACAGTGTAGTAAAAGTGGGACTAGAAGCATTCGAGACTTACTTCTACCAAATTTATTGAGCTGTCAGCCTTGCAACAATGTACACAGGGAAAATTTTGGTATAGCATGTAGCTTGGCATAAGTGTATTAATGTTATTCAAATAAGGTAGAATTGATTAGCAGAAAAGAGCAAAAGTTATGAAAATTTTTATCAGGCTATATAATCTGTGTAACAGAGGGGTTTTTTTGATACATGGATTTGTAACAAGTTATCTGCAAAGTAAAGTTGTGCAAACAATATAAAAACAATGTTAGAATCAGCACTGACTTTGGTGGCTGTAAGTTGAGGTCACCAATTTTTATAGCCAAGAAGGTTTAGGAATTGCTAGCAGTATGCAAAGTGGTTAAGGTGTATAAAGGACATAAAAATGAGCAGCAGAGAGAAGAAGTAAAGTTGGTATTTAGAATGAAAAAAAAAATTGTAAAAGAATATTTAGGAGAAGAAGTCATTGTTTCTAGAAGGAGTTAACTTTCTATAGCATGATGTGTATTAGTGTTAGGCTGCACTCTTAAATTATTGAACAAAGTTTTGGGTGTGGAAGAATATAGCAGAATGCTGACATTGCTATGGTGGGTTTAATAGGAGATAACTGTTGATACTCACAATAAAAAAAAAATTAACCTTATCAATATCTCTCCAAAGTAAATCCTAGAACTTGTAATTATTTGAAAATAATACTTAACAGAAAATAAAAAATACTGACTCCATTAGTTTCAGCCTAACATGGTGCTCAATCATAAAACCCCAGAATAGTTTAGGTTGGAACAAACCTTTAAAGGTCATCTAGTCCAACCTCCCTGCAACAAGCCAGGACATATTCAACAAGATCAGGTTGTTCAGAGCTCTGTCCAGCCTGACACTGAAAAGCTTTAATTTTACTTTTTTTTCCTTAGGTTATGGCCTCTGCAGAACTATGAAAGCTAACTCCTTTTGTTGCATTTTGTGCAAAAAAAAATTCTACAGCTGAATGGACCCAATTATAGGATGATATTATCTATCTAGTTTTCCATTCCATTTTTGTTTGCATTTTAACATTTGTTTCATTTTAAATGTAAGAAGATTTTGACTGATTAATAATGTACTGTTGAAAATATACTGAAGCAAAAGAATTCTTATCATGGAACTTTGATAAGTTTCTAGGTCTTTTTACAGATGTAAACATTTACTGTGATAAAAAAGACCAGTCAAGATTTGTTCTTTTCTTACTCTCATAACATTTCTTTCCATAAGAATGTATTCTCTTCTTGCAACATAACTGTTTATCTTCTTTGCAAACCCAAGCACATTATATAGTGTCACTGCTATTTATTTCTTTTTCACTTTCAAGTATAAATGACTGTCTAATAATAATGGGGTTATTTTTCCTCACTGAGTCATGGTATCTCTTCAGTAAAGGAACCTTTGTGTGACAGATGGTGGAATTACTTTATTTAAACAAAAATTAATAATTTGTCTGAAAGACCTTTGCTTCTTCCACCTATATTTTTAGATACAGCTACTTAATGCTCAGCACTGTAGCTCTCATACAAGAACACCTTCCAACTCATCTACAGCTGCAGGAAAAAACCTAAGTTATTGGCTTCCATCCACAGGGCATTTGATTGTTTAGTTGCTCAGTGCATGAGAGTTTTGTTCCTTTATTTAAAAAACAACACTTATGGAAATAGAAGGATAACTGGAAAGGGGAACAGAAACCTTAAAAATTACACCAGACCACTTTGTAGAGAGTGTTATGGTTGGCCAAAAGTAAGCCACAAAGGAGAAAAAAATCTAGATCATGAATTGTTTGGTTATAGATGTTTCCATGACCTAAATATTCTGTGCAAGGTTAAACCATAATGGTTTCACTTAAGTCATCTCAGGACAATCCCTAAAGTATTGCATTCTTATTTTAACATCTTTGATGCTTATTCCAATTTCTTGATGTTCATAATTACACCAAATGAAATCATCAACTTTATATGGGCATCTTTGAAAATGTCAGTTTCATGTCTATTGTAATCAACTTAGTCTTAAGCTGTACATACCATTCCTCTCCATACATCCTTAAGAAAATTGAAAGGCTCTAGATTAGTCAGTTTCACAGCATGTAGATACAATAAACAGCTGTGATTTTTCAGGCTTTATATTTCAGGTGGAAGTTCTAAAAGACTTCAGAGAATGGTTCTTTTAATTACCCCATATAGTATATAAATTACTAGAAGATTAATCTTCCCAGTAACATATAAAACAGGTCCATCATTCAAAGAGTTACGGCTGACACCATTGGTTTTACAGGTATGAAACGATATTAGGTGCCAAATCACAACTGAATTTGAGCATTCATTGGAATTCCAAAATTCCTCTCATCTACTTTAAAAATTCATAAAGCAGCTGTGCTTTTCTAATTTGCTTTTTATTTTAGGGTTTATTAGTCTTCTGACATTACCCCAAATACTGTAGAAACAGGAACAGATTACTGCAATATATTCAGCTTATCTTTAGTTGGTTCACATTGGAAATGGGAAATTCTCCAAATAAACCTTATAAATGTGATGAAGTTCATGTTTTCTGCATTGACTTAAAGAAAACTAGAAGCTTCTCCAGACCACAAAACACCTCATATGTGTTGATAAGCTGCTAGGTCTCAATCATTTGCTGAAAATATGCCCTTCTGTCTATCCAGTGTGCTTCTGATTTTCATGGGAACCTTCACCCCTTGTGCTTGCATTTCTGGGGGATTTTCACTTCACTGTGAATAAAGGCTATGTGCAGTATTGCTGGGTAGCTACAAGTATGAAGGTAACCTGGGAATGTGTATGCCATGGTGACCTGCAAGTTACTCTGCAAGATCAGGAGTGAGGAGTTTATCAGTTACCTCATTCTCTGCAAATGCAATGCCCCGAAGTCAACAGAGATCAGAGAATTGCGCTGGCAGCAAGTTCCCCAACACTTTCTAGACTTTACTAGGTTTCAATTTTTAAGGACGAACTATAGAAATTTTCTTTCTGTTGGAAAAGCATATAAAAAGTCATTGGCCCTGGATGAATTTTGCTCTCATTAGGAGGGACATATACTATTATATTGTTGTTGAGAAAACTATTCACATATTGTTTCCTTATTTGAACCCAGAGCAGGAGCTGATTTAGAGTCATGAGTTTAGTTACATATCCTGGATAATAATAACTGCATTAGCTCCTGTGCCAATATATTAGACATCCTGCGTGTAAAATAAATAAGGAGCTAAGTTTGAAATAAATGCAAGAGGGGGTCACAGAAAATTACAGGAAATCGCAAAAGTTTCCAAATCATTATTGTTCTAAATTCATACCCTGGCTGGCACAACTCGAATTCCCTCTTGTGAATGTACAACACCTATAGGTGAGAGCAGGCATGGTGAGCCAGCCATTTCTCCATCCTTTTCATTTATCCAGCTCTACATAAAGTTAGTTGAAGGCATAAGTAAAAGAGGGTTTAACATAAGTTCCATCAAAATTTGGAATTAGCTATTCTGCATAAGATAACTGGTTATGCGGTTACTTCTGCTTGTGCAATCTAGTGATGTCTAAACATAAGGTCTGGAACTTGATTTAGAGGTTATGTGTAGTGTGACACTACTCACATTCTTCAAAGATTTTTCCAAGGCATCAGCTGCTTTATAAAAGCCTTTCTGTTTCTGATGAGAGGACGCTTAAATCCCCCTCGTTTCTCTATCATTCTATGGCTGCATTGAGCAACTGCTTATTCTTGTAAAATAGATCTGACATTGCTGAACAGAGGCTTTGCAATGAGTTTACAATTATGATTAATTGATTGTGCTTTTCAGTTGAATATACCAAGCATTTGTATTTAGATGTATATAATACACTCAATACAAGTAAATGAATATTTTATTGAGTAGAGGGCTATATCTGTTGGCGTGGATTCTCATTGTTGGTATGCATCATTTTCGTTACTCACCTGTTTGCTGTCTGCCAATTCTATTTTTTTGTAATAGAAGAGATACTCTCATTTACAGTTGAACATTTTTAAAGCAAATTAAAACAGCATCTGTTATGATTGGCTTGATTTTTTATTTTGGTGAAATTTCTTTTATAGGTAAGACCATTTTGGAGTTTGCTGTCTGCAAAGGAAGCCCACCAAGTGTTTCATAAATGAAAATAATTTTCATACCCGGAGCTTGCTTAGGAAAGGCCAAGTGGAATTTTACTAGATTTTGCAAAGCATTCACTTACAAACAAAGAAAGTCAGAGCAAAAATTTTTTCTCCACTAAGATTATAAGGACTTAATGACAGAGATTTTAATGAAGACATTTCAACAGCCATATAATCTTTCCATTGATGAGCTGCTATATGAACCCTGAAGCCATACAACATACAAGGAATACTAAACCGAGGAAGGGTACCTGATGATTTTACAGTCTTGCAAACCCTAACTTAAGTTATGACTTTGGAGAAGATGATCTTTGATCCTTGGAAAAAGGGTTTTCTAAAGGAAGTTTGGATAATTTCCTCTGAAAAGAGTGATAAAGATGATGATTAAATAAAGATGCTGATCACCTAGAGCAAACTACAGAGAACTTCACAAATTTATTTTCTGCTAAGAGCATACTTGTTCTGTTCCCGTGTTACAGGCGGCCACAACAGAAATTTGGTTAATTAGAAATAAATTACTTTTCTGCATAAAATACTAGATTAGAGAAGCAAGCCAAAAATGAAAGCAATAAAACTAGAACTTGCTAGAAATGAACTCATATTTGATTAAATATAATACTAGTGTTCATGGATATATTTAATTTTTTGTGTTTAGGAATGGTAATTAATCTTTGGCGGAATAAAAATATCACCTCCATTTGTATAGATGAGTTGTACTAACACCAGAAGGTTAATTTGTACACATGAGATGTACTAACACCAAGGAAAGGAGGGAAGCATAAATCTCTAGGAAGATGTATCTGTAGATATAGACCAACAGAGGGTGAAAGGAACCTCAGGGAGATCTATTTACAAAAAGAATAGCTGGAAATAGTAAATAGGAAAAATAAACCCCCAAAACCAAAACAAACATGAACAAAACAAGGCTGAGAAGAGTATTAATTATATATATGAGACGTATGACCTTTGAAAATTATGCATTAGCAGCAGATGAATGATGAAGAGATTTGTATTTCCTGAACTGCATTATTTCCATAAGAGATTCCCTTGCTTCTATATAAAATAAAAGTCCTTCCCCATTGGTTTTTTGAATGCTTTACCCAATGCACCATGAAACATCATGTTAATTTAATATTGACTTACCTAGTCCAGCAGCTGGCAACTCCTTTCTACAGGTTTCCCAGCAATCCTCTAGCCTGGAATTTGGAAGGTGCTAATTAACTACTTATTCAAAATGTGATAAAAGGTATGACGCAGGACATTCAGATTTTGAAAACAGTTGGCTGTCTAAGATAAAGTCATATGTTCCGAAGCCTTGGAAGTTGTATCAGTTTGCCCAAGTCAATCATTTGGCCTATAGAAAGGAATAGATTTGTTCCCCTTAATATGTATTCTTTTATGTTGTTTTAGAAGCGCTTGTTGGGGTCTTTTTATTGTGGGTTTGTTGTTGTTATTGTTGTTTGGGTTTTTTTTTTTGTTGTTGTTTTGTGTGTGTGTGGTTTTGTTAGTTTCTGGTTTGGGGAGGTTTTTATGTGCATGCTCTGAGAACAGCATGGATTCTCCAGAGTAGGGGTTTTGAAATTAATTTCCAAAGATTTACATAAATTCTTTGAGAGCAAATAATTCTAATTTGAAGGAAAAGTCCTACTCAGCTGTGCTGCAGATTTAAAGTGATTTTTTCCAGGACTAGAAAACAAACAGTTCCCAAACAAAGTCAGAGAATTAACACCATAGAACAAGTATTATTTCTGAGCACTCTGATAAAGCCCCTGTCCCTATTATTTCAGAGTAAAATCTCAGAAGTCATTATAACCTTAGATATGTTTCATCAAATGTAAAAGAGACTTGCCTGCAGAGTGGGGAAAGTGTTAAATCTGAAGAACTTGGTAAATAAATCCCACTATATGTACTAACACAGATTTAATACACATAATGGTGTTAAACAGGTAAAGCAAGAAGTGCTGTAGAAAGAAATAAGGTCAGGAAGAGCTAAACTCTGTCTAGACCTAATCTTTAATTAAACCACTCTGATTTCATCATTCATGATTAGCAGGCCTTAACCCAGCACACTCTGAGGTACATTCTTAAGTATGCAAGCAGTCCTTTTAAAGTACATGGTCCTATAAAGACAAGAATATATAATATTAAATTGTTTGTTTGATCACTAATGTTAGTAATTCACTGTGTTGCTTGCAAGCTGGTGTAAGAAACTTTAATCTACAAGTTAGAAAGAAGAAGAGACCCATTTTCTCTTGCTATTTGCATTCTTCTCCATACCCACAATGTCAGAAACCACTCACCTGAAGAGCCAGCTTGCCTTTCTCAGCTTCCTCTACAGTTAATTGAGAAAGAAGCTGCTTCTTAGCCCTTACAGCAGGAGTTATGTCTGGGTGGGTTGCCTTCTGGAGCAAGCCTTTCTGTTCTCTTGCTTACACAGGTTTAGGAGATTACCAGCTAACAAAGATGACAACACTTGAGTAGCTTAAGTATGCTCTTAACACAGCTTGAAACTACAGTGAAAATTGCAGACTATTACAAGCAAACAAAAAGGTCAGCGCACAGCAATAAGAGAGTTTAAAGCTCACTTTTTCTTGAGTTACAGAATTTTAATGGAGGTTTACATAGCACAAAATTTACATGAACATAAAAGGATCTTTCAATTCAGTGAGTTTGTGTAGCCACATGGCTTTTATTTTTAAGTCTGGTGGGTTTTGCTAGATTAGGTTTGCTTTTAAAATGCATTTATTTTTATTTTGTATATGTGTGTCTGTACTGCCAGGTTGAATAACACGGATTTTTGTATACTGGCTTCATCTTTGCAGAGATCCACACTGTGTTCTTGCCTCTTGAATTGACTAACACTGAGGATACATTGTATTCACATAAGGGGACAGAATGTGTTTCCTGGATAAGTTACATTTTGTCTATTTGCAGAAATTTTTTGTCTTTGTGATAAGGGAGGGTTTGAAGGCTGCCTCTCCTCCTGCTAAGAAATTTAGCCGGAATGTGGGGTTGCTTTTAGCAGTATTCTCCACCCTTCTGCTTGCCCTCACACTGATACCAACTTTTATTTTCTCCCTTCTTTTATTTCATCACTATGAGGATGTAGTGGAAGACCCCAGTCCCTCCTGAGCCTCCATGACTAACACAGTCATGACTCCTTTTCCTTAATTTCTGGGCATTAAGAGAAAGGGTGGCCATGACTTTTGATGAGAAAATGGAGATGAGCCTGCAGTGTGCACTCGCAGCCCAGAAAGCCATCCTGGGCTGCATCAAAAGCAGCGTGACCAGCAGGTTGAGGGAGGTGATCCTGCCCCTCAACTCTGCTCTCGGGAGACCTCACTTGGAGTATTGTGTGCAGTTCTGGTGTCCTCAATATAAAAAGGACATGGAACTGTTGGAACAAGTCC
>JANRGW010005556.1:0-16689 GCA_024733675.1 Psilopsiagon aymara
CTCCCATCCGGGGGGCGGGGGGGGGGAAAGGCTTTGGGGATCTGAGTCCCATTTCTGGCAGCTCTGCCATCCGCATCCCGATGGGCTGATCCCAATGCCCTGCACCGACTGCAGCGGGGGGGCCCCCCAGGGCACGGGGGTGGGGACCGCCAGCCCAGCCCGGACAGGGCTGGTGGGAGATGGGACCCCCTCTTGGAGACAGCCCTCACGCCAGGGCAGGGCAGAGGTGCCCTGAGATGGGTTCAGCACCCATGGGTGCTGCCGGGGCCCCCCCGCCTGCCCCAGCGGGTCTCAGTGGGGAGGAAACGCTGGTGCTGGTGGTGAAATCCCCGCTGAAGGGCTGGGGCATGGGGAGGGCTGCGCAGTCCCAGCACAGACACAGCCTCCCAGGGACACCCTCCTGGACCCCCAGCAAATCCCAGTCCGGTGCCTGGGGTGAACTGGGCTGTCCCTGCTCGCCCGGGACCCCAGAACGTGGCTCTAAAAGCTGCCGCTGTGGGGGACACAGGGATGGACCTCCCCATCCTGTGGCTTGAGGAGGCACCGGAGCTGCTGCCCCATCGCTGTCCCCATGGGGCTGGGCTCCCTCGCTGCCATCACCACCCAGGTCACCCCTGGAGGACATGGGCACCGACCACCACCGCTCAGCCCCAGCAAGGATGGAGGATAGAGGAATGGCCCCGGCCTTGGGACCTGAATGGTGACAGCATCACTGTGGAGGAGCTCCTGCACGGGGTATCCCGGGGGACAGAGCAGCATCTCCCGTGGGAGCCACACATGGCCCATGGCCCCCTGTGAGCTCCCAGCTGTGCCCAGCATTGAGGAGGGGATGCTGCCCTCAACACCCTTCCCTTGCCTGGCCACGCTCAATCCCAGAGGGGCTCATGGCTTGAAGAGCCCAGGACTGAGGATGCAGGATGGTGCGGGGACATCCATGGGCAGCCACGGCGGGGGGGGGTGCAACAGCCCAGGGCCTTTCCCTGCAGGAGAAGTGGATGATGGAGGTGTAGAGAACGGGGCTGGCTCCGTGTTGGCCGTGTGCTGGGTCCCGCTGGCCACCGGTACCCGGGAGTCACCTACAGATGCAGCAGCAGCATCCTCCAGCCCCCGGCCGGCTCCGGGTGGGAAGTTGCCGGTGAGAGGCGGAAAAGGCTCCGGCGCCGGCGGGAGGAGGATGAGGGGGTCTCTAATAAATACCACAGGCAGCGCTGGGCAGAGGGGGGGAGCGGCACCGCGGTCGCTGCTGCGGCTGCAGCTCTCCCGTGTTGGTGCTGCAGGAGGAGGGTCCGTGTCCAGTGGGAAGGAGCCCGGCGCGGGCCTGGCGAGCGGGGGGCCGGGGCGGAGGGGGCTCGGCGGGGGCTCACATCACCGTGCAGCATTTGCAGCGCTGCTTCTTCACGTCCGTGTCCTGCTCGGCCTCCTTGGCATCCGTGGCGTTGGAGCCCGGGTTCTGCCCGCCCGGGCTCTCCTCCCGCAGCGGCTGCGCGGCCGCGGGCTCCAGCGCGGTGCCGTTGGGCGGTGCGTGGTCCTTGTGCGCCGGCTCCGGCTTGCTCTCGGCGTCCTCGATCACCACCAGCTCGGCCTTGATGGTGCCCTCCAACCCCAGCACCTTCTTGGTCTCGTCCTCGTCCTCCACGTTCTGGTAGCCCATGAAGATCATGGTGACGGGCTGCTCGCGGCTCGGCTCCGTCCCCTCGGACGCGGGGCTCTCCCGTGCCTTGGTTTGCAGCCCCGTGATCTCCCGCCGCGGCGTTGCCTTCTGGCTGCCCGCGGCGCTGCCGGGCTCCTCACCCACCTTGGCCGCGGTGCCTTCGCTCAGCGTGGCTTCATCCGCCTTATGCAGGAGCTCCTCGACCTCGGAGGAGCTGAGGGGATGCGCCCCGTTCTGCAGAGCCCCGTCCTCGGCGCTCACCGCGTGCACCACTGCGGGGACAAGAGAAGGAGCGTGAGGGCAGCGCGACCGGACCTGGATGAGCTGCTGCTGGTGGAACCCTTCCCCTCCCCTCCCTCGCACCGAGCCCGGGACCCCCCCGCACCGCCTGGCGCCTGCCCGGCAGCAGATGGGGAAGCCAAAGAGAAAGCACAATGTGAGGAGCTGCTCCCAGCCCATGGCTCCTTGGGAGCTGCCGGGTCGCGGTGGCGGGCGGAGCGGGATGCCACCACCAAACACCCCAGCGAGGCACCGGCCCACCGCATCCTGCCACATCCCACCACGTCCCGCTGTGCCCCGCAGAGGCCGCGGCGTTCTGCACGGCTGCTGGAGGCAGCAGACGGCAGCATCCCTGCCTCGGGCTCATCGCGTTTTCCACTTGACTTGGGGCATCATGCGATGATCAGTGCAACAGCGCGTGGATGGAGGGGTGGAGGAGACAGGACCAGCGCACGCTGCCCTGTGCCGACCGCTGCCGAGGCGCATCCTTGGAGCTGGGGTCCTGAGCCAGGTGATGGCTGCTGTGGACCGGCACAGCCATGGCCACAGTGAGGGTGTTGAATGGCATTGGCTGCCAGTGCTGGGAGGGGTTCCGTTGGAGAGATGGTCACCACTCGACCACCAGTGTCCCAGTACCACGCCGCAGCTCCGTGGCTCGTCCTTGTCACCAACTCAGCCATCCCTTGTGTGTCACCGGGCCCTTCGGAGTGGGTTCCCAGAGGTCCCCAAAGGCAGGGGCTGGTCCCTGTTGCTGCACGTCCTCCATCCCTGCAGCCAGCCTGGGGACACCACAGTGCCCGTGCCACGCTCCCCTGGCTCCTGGACTCAGCAGATCCTCTTCTCCACACTGCAGCGGTGCAGGGCCACGATGTACAAAGCAGGGCTGATACCACCATGGATGGATCCCACACTGGGGGACCAGGGCGCAGGACTGGGGCCAGTGCGGGATTGCCCCCATCAGTGTTCCCTGCGGAGCAGCCCCAGCACTTCCCGGCTCCGGTGCCCACTGGGATGCTCCGGCTGCCGCTCCCTTGTGCCCTGCCCTTTGCTCCTGCCGCCCGCCGGCGCTGCAGGCTGGGCCATACCTTTCAGCTCATCCTCGTACACTTTGACCCCCTGCAGACAGTGGTTCTGGGGGAGCAGGGTGGTGCTGGACAGGACCTTGGTCTCCCCAGTCACTCTGTCCTTCTCCACAGTGATCTCCACCGAGTACATGGCTGGGACACAAAGCACACAGTGCGCGTTACAGCGGCCCTGGCCCTCCCCAGCCCCTGCAGCGAGCAGGCGCGGTGCGGTGCGGTGCGGTGCGGTGCGGTGCTCAGCGGCGTTAGCGAGGCAGAGGGCGGCAGCAGGAGTGGTGAATGGCAGAGGCGGGTGCGACATCCCGAGCACAGCGTTCCTATCGGGACCTGCGGGGCCGTTGCCATCCCCTTACCTCCGCTTCTGCATCCCCCCTGCGGCACTGGTGCCGTGTCCGTCAGTCCGGCCGGTGAGGACCAAGCTCATGCTTGGTGGCACCCCCCTGTGAGGGTGCTGGGGCAGCCCCTTGGCCCCGGTGGGATGGGAGATCCTCAGCATCAATCCTTCAGCTCTTGGCACCGGGGTCGCTTCGTCCCGGTGGTGCTTTGCTCCAATGACCCTAAGATGGGCTTTGCCACAGCCTGGTCTGAGCCATCCCCCCAAAACCAGAGCAAGCCCATCCAGCACCGGAGCCGGCCCCAGGGCCCCCAGCTTGGCTGCTCCCCCCCGGCAGCTGTGGGGCCATGGGCACAGGGTCAGCCACGCCGGCAGCCAACGCGCTGCTCCCTGACCCGTGCACCAAGAAGCTGCAAAGAGAGCAGGAGGTGAGGATGAAACTGGAGCAGAGACATGGAATGGGGGGTGAGGGGGGCCCTGAACCATGAACCAACCACGGCGTGGCAGCGAAAACAGACCCTGTGATTGCAAATAACTGATGTTCTGTGCCTGGGGCTTGGAAAGCCATGGAGCGGTGCCGGGGCTGCGGAGCAGCAGCGAGCCGAGGGACAGGAGCAGGGAAGCGGCCCGGGAAGGAGCATTCCTCCCGGGAAGCGGGCACCTACCGGCCTTCATCATGTCAGTGCCTTCGACCGCCTTCATGGGGCTGCTGGAGACCTTCTTCTCGGCTGGAGATGGAGAGGGGAGACACCCCCTGAGCCCGCGTGCCCATGGATGGCACCGCTGTGCAGGAGGGGATGGGGACAGGGATGGGGCTGCCCCAGCTCCCCACCACCACCCAGGGCAGCAGCACCCGGGAGCAAGGACCACGGCCACGCTGGGGGTCACCTACCCTTGACAGTGCCCAGGGGACTCTGCAAAACAGAAGGGAGAGGTTAGGAGCTGCCATGCACCGATGCTGCGCACCCACCCGCACCCAGGGCACAGGACCTGGCACAGCACCAGCAGTGCTGGTCCCACCACTGCGCCAGCACCAAGGACCAGCTCTGCTCTGGCTGTGGGTGAGCAAGCAGCAACCCCCAGGAACACGGATGGGCTGCCCAAGAGGGACTTCATCAGGGACCATAGCGATAGGACATGGGGTGATGGGTTCAAACTGGAACAGGGGAACTTCAGGTTGGAGATAAGGCAGAAGCTCTTCTCTGGGAGGGTGCTGAGCGCTGGCATAGGGTGCCCAGAGGAGCTGTGGCTGCCCCATCCCTGCAGTGTTCAATCCAGATTGGACACAGGGGCTCGGAGCAACTGCTCCAGTGGAAGGTGTCCCTGTGCATGGCAGGGGTTGGAGCTGGAGGAGCTTTAAGGTCCCTTCAACCCAAACCAGGCTGCAATGCTGTGACCCCCTCACGCTGCCCATGGAGCGCGGCCGTGCCCACCTTCTGCGTGTTGGGGATGGGTTCGGCTTTCTCCTCCTTGGCCGGTGCCGCTGCCACCTCCGCAAGGTTCTCCTTGGTGGAAGCCGCTGAGCTGCTGTTCTCCAGCGTCTCCAGCTCCTTCTCCAGCCTGTGGGGAGAGCTGGGGCTGAGAGGCCATGGCGCAGGCAGCGTGGTGCAGGCAGCGTGGTGCAGGCAGCGTGGTGCAGGCAGCGTGGTGCAGGCAGCAGAGCCACCAGCACGGGCCACTTACGTGGCACAAGGGAGAGGGGAGGCACAAATCGGCCCCTGGGCTCATGTGAGGGACAGACCTCCAGCACAGCCATCACTATCCCTTGGCTGATGGGATGGAAGAGCCCCCTTCATGGGCACCAGGCAGGGATGGGGACTGACCCCATGGGGTGTCCTGCTGTCCCCATGAGGTGACAATCAGCCATGCAACACTTGTGCTCGGTGGCATGGAGCGATGCTGCTCCATCCCTGCTGCTGTTCGAGCTTCCCATGAGGGTGACTGCCTGTTCCCGGCCATGAGCCCCTCCGGGATATGGCAGAGGTCCGCGGAGTCCCCAGGGATCCATGGCTGTGCCAATGGGACCCATCTGTAACCACGGTGGCAGCACCCCCCGGCAGAGCCCCCCCTCAGCGCCCATCTCCCCATGAGGCGCCAGCGGAGGAATGCACAGTTCCATTGGAGCCACACAAAGGCCCCTTCGTGCCTGACCCCTCTCTGCACCGATGCACAGTAATTGACGGCACAGCCATGACGGATGGCATTCCTGCTGCCGGGACACCCTCCTGGCCCCCCCGGCAGCAGAGGCACAACGGGGCCAGGCGGGGGCTGAGCCTTCTCTCCACCGATCTCCCACCCGGTCCCTTCCCCAGGGGCTGAGCCACCGCGATGGGTCCATGGGGAAGCAGCCCCCATTCCCTGCCCTGCTCTGCTTCTGCTGCAGGGACTGAGCAGTGCCCCCCCGGGGGTGTCTGTGCTCAGGGGACCTGGATGGGCTCCGGGATCGGCTGCAGTCCCCGGACAAAAGGCAGCACGAACCCAACGGGAGGGTTCCCGGCTCAGCACCAGCAGCACCATGAGGAGGCTCCTCCTCTCCCGGCAGCTCCGAGTGGGACCACAGCAGCAGGGCCTGTGCCTGTGCATCATGCTCAGCACACGGGACCGAGCTGCACCTCAGCATCCCTCCTGCCCAGGGGGTCTCTGGCGTGTGTCACAACCCCAGCACCGTCCCCGTTACCTCTGGATGGTTTCCTCCAGCTCCTTGGTCTTCACCTCATCCTCCTGCATCTGCTTCTTCATGGCCTCGTCCTCCTCGGAGGCTGAGGCCGGGGCCCCCTCCAGCAGCCATCTCTCCCGCAGAGCCTTGGACTGGGGAGCAGAAGGGGGGTCAGGGCCCTGCGGGCGCCGCAGCCGGGGGGGCTCTGGTGCAGACACAGCCCGGGGGTCCCGGGGGATCCTCACCTTGAGGTGCTGCAGCTGCCTCCGGTCGTCCTCGAGCTGCCGCCGCTTGTTCTCGATCTCTGTCTGACGCTTCCGCTTCTCCTGCAGGGATGAGCCGGGGTCGGCGCAGGGAGGGGGGCACATCCCTCCCGGACAGCATCCCCGGAGCGGGGGGCGAGGGCCTCCCGGGCACAGGGACAAGAGGGTTCATCCCACAGGAGCTGCCCCATCCCTGCCCTCACCGGGGGAAACTGAGGCACGGAGGGGGCAGAGACCTGGGGCTCCATTCCCCACCTCCAGGTGTCTTCCCCTCACCCGGCCCCATGGAGTTTGCTGCCAGCACAGGGGGCCCCCATGGGGCCCATCCAGATCCTTTGAGCAGGGTCAGCCCCAGCCTGGGCAGCGTCACCCCCGTCCCTTCTCCTCTGGCCAGGAACAATTTGCCCTTTGTGCAGTGGAGATGGGCCGGTAGCGGATGGGATGGGGAAGCTGCCAGCCCGTGGCAGGGTTTAAAACCAGCCCAGAGCCCTGCTCTGTGCTGGGGGGGCTGCCATGAATGGGATCCCCAATGCCCATGGCTGAATCTGCACCATCCCCAGCACTATCCTGGGAAAGGGTGAGTGGGAATCAACACTTGTTCCCCTCCTGGGGCTCATCAAGACGCTGCTTCATTAATTAAACCTCCTGCTCGCTCTATCCCTGTTTCACCAGCGCAGCCAAGCCCTGCGGGATCCTGCACTCAGCTGCGGTGTGTCCCTGGGACCGGCACCCTCATCCCTGCTGCCGTGCACCGTGTGGCACAGGGATGCGGGGACACAGGGATGCGGGGACACTGGGACTCACCGCAATGGCCTGCAGCCGCTCCTGCTGAAGGGTGCTGGCTTCCACGGCCCTGCAAGAGAGCACAGAGCGCAGTGAGGAGCGCAGTGAATGGGGACATTGTGCCACATCGTGTCACCACCCAAAGGACGCAGCCACCGGCTGGACGCTTCCCTTCCGCCCGCTGCTTCCTCCCCTTCCCCTCACAGAGCCGAGTCCCCCTTTGCCCATGAGCTCCTCTGCCTGGATCCCTGGGAACAGGCCCCTCACCCAGACCTGGCACAGCCCGAGCCACTGCTGCCATGGCGCAGATGGAAACGGTGACCACGGCCAGGCTGGAGCGGGGCTCCTGGCCCTGGCCATCCCCCCGGTTCAACCCACCTCACAGTTTCCATTCCAAGCCCATTTCTTGGCTGCTGACACCTTTCCGGGCTGCATGCACAGGCACACGCATGCACACATGCACAGACACACGGGGACACACACATACATGAACAGACACACGTGCATCATGTGCTGTCGGTGGCAGAAGCCTCGTGGGTCTCAACACAGCTCTTCCAAGCATGGGGGCCTCGTGCCCATGTGCCACAAGTGCCCTGGACCAGCCCAACCGGCATCACAGCCCCATGGGGCTCGGTGAGAGCTGCGATGCCGCCAGCATCAGGCGCAGGTCCAGCAGTTGCCCAGGGCTCTTTGGCGATGGGGGATGCTCCAGCACCACAGGAGCCGGCTGGATGCTCACCAGACAGCGCTAACGAAGCGCTTAGCTGTGACAGTAATTGGGGTGGGAGGCACAGAAGTGTCGTCAGGAGATGGATCCGTGCCACTCGGTTCCCAGAGCACAGGACAGAAGCCCGCAGGAGGGAAGGAACCCGGGCAGGGGTCCCACCTGCCTCAGCTCCAGCCCATGGCTGCTGCGGCTCTAGGAGCCGGTGCTTCAGTCACATCCGTGTCCCTCACAGGATGCAATGGGCAGCGCCGCAGCCCCAGCACAGCGGGGAAAAGCCATTAGGAAAGAGGTGATATGGAAGCGCTGTCCCACCGCAGCTGCACGCTTGGGGGCCATGGACCCGCTGATGTGGGTTGCAGCCAGCCCCAGCTTCATGCAGCACCAACCCCAACGGGAGGCACAGGGAGGGCAGCACCACGGGGTGTCCGGTTTGGAAGACAACACAGACATTGAGGTGCTGGATGGCAACGGAACCCATGGGACACGGAATGGGCACTGGCAACAGCCGCACCATGGCCCCTGTGTTGGGCTCCAGCACAAGGGTCCCCCTGAGTCCAGCTCATGGCACCCCAGACTCAGAGCCCTTTGGACCAAAGTCCATCCTCTCCTGGATATTGCCCCATTCGACAGTTCCAAACTTCTACAGCATTCCTCAAATGTTCTGTTCCGCTTTTCCTCCCTCCTCTATCCTCTTTATTTTCCATTATTTGCTACAGTCTCCACATTCCCGGGTTGAACGCCAGGAATCTTCCTGGCCCAGGGCAAGACATGGAACAGCCAGCATGCCCCTCGCTGCACCCTCTGGCCCCAATTGCCCCAGCACCTTGTGCTGGAGCCCAGCCACTGCCCCGGGAACACTGATCCATCACACCAGAGGCACTGATCCATCACATTGGGGACACCGAGCCCTGTCCCTGGGGTCGGCTCCCTCAACTGCTGGGAGCAGGATAATGGAGCCAGGGCCCAAGCCAAGCTCCCCTCCTCCCCGCCACCATCCTCCTCTTCCTCAGCACCCCTGGGCCGGGTCGGTGCCAATGGGGCCCCCCGGTGACTGATGGCTCCGGCGAGGCGGGAGGCGGTACCCTGGCAACGGCACCATGGCAACAGCGCCATGGCAACGGGGCGAGCCGCTGGGAGGGGGATGCGCAAACCCTGCGCCGCCAAACCAGGGCCATCAAACCATGGCCATCAAACCCAGTGCCACCAAACACAGCACCACCAAACCCAGCACCACCAAACCATGGCCATCAAACCCAGCGCCACCAAACCATGGCCATCAAACCCAGCGCCACCAAACCCAGCACCACCAAACCCAGTGCCCCCAAACCAGGGCCATCACACCCAGCGCCACCAAACCAGGGCCACCAAACCCATTGCCCCCAAACCAGGGCCTCCGAGCCCAGCACCACCAAACCATGGCCACCAAAACCAGTGCCACCAAACCAGGGCCATCAAGCCCAGCACTACCAAGCCCAGTGCCACCAAACCCAGCGCACCAAACCCAGTGCCCCCAAACCAGGGCCTCCAAACCCAGTGTCATCAAACCCAGCACCAGCCAGCCCCTAGGGAACCACAAACTGGGAAAAGAAGCCCCAAATGAGCCCTTCCTCCTCCCCCCTCGCTTCACCCGGTCTCCGGAGCAGTGGTGAACATGCTCATGCTGTCCCATTCGGTGTCCATGCAGCCCTGCGAGTCCCAGCGCAGCTCCTTGAGCTGTTCCTGGATGCACCACATGGCTGGGAAAGCCATGGGCTGTGGTGTGGGAGATGGGACTGAAAGGACCAGGGACGTGGGTGGCACTGGGGGATGATGTCCTGGGAACTCCCACCTGCAACGGCAGCATTCCCCGGACCACCGGATGGATCCACTCACACGTGCGTGCACTGTGCTCTCCCTTTGCTCTCCAGCCCTTTCCAGCCCTGCTGATGCTGCCGTTTCCTACCATCACAAGGGAAGCCCGTGACCTTTTGTCTCCTCCCCGCCTGACACAAAACAATAATGTTTATTTGCCTTCCTCTGCTTTTTCCCATTAGCTCATCCAAATGTGCGAAGAGCCCCTCCGAGCTGCTCCTCCGCTCTCCTGACCTCCGCTCCCTTTCCACCCGCTCAGCTCCGAGCCAGGGGGAAGGCACAGAGAGAGCCTGGACCCCCCCACGGGCACTGGGGAGGGGGGGGCTGCAGGGCCCAGACCCCGTGTGAACGGCAGCACCAGCAGCAATTGAGGCACCGGCACTGATTTACAGCCCCGGTCCCGTGCCAAGAGCAGGGCCCCTTGGCTGGGCCCGGAGTGACGCTGCCGTGGGGAGGCTGCAGCCTCCGTCACGGAGCCATTAGCAGCGGGGCCGCTATCGAACGCCCTCGCTGGGAGCTCATCGACCACAAAGGCAAACGAAAGCTGTGACACCACGGAGCTGAGTGGTGGCTGGGCCCAGGATCGGATCCCTCTGCTCCAGCCCTGCCCCGCGGTGCTCAGCCCCTTCCCTCCCAGTATCCCATTGCCTGTGCAGCCCCATCCATCACTGCTGCGGCCCTGGGAGGAGATGGGGAGAGCGGGGAAGTGGGGGGAGGCGGGAGGAGGAGGTGCTGGCCCGGGAGGCAGCAGAAAGGCTGCACTGCCCATTTTAGGCGAAATTGTGCAGCAGAGCTGGGAGGGGAGAGCTGCTGGGACGAACCTTCCTCTTCTTGAACTGCTGCCGTGCCAGGAAGCCCCTGCAAGCTGCCTGGAAGAGGGTGATGTTCCTGCTGGTCTGTGTATCCCGCTGCTCCTCCAGCCTGGCCAGCGATCCAGCCCGGAAAAACACCTGCGGGATGGGAGCAGGGTGAGATGCCGATGGGCGCCGGCATCCCTCCGGCTGCACCGGCTGCTGGCGATGCCGCTCTCCCCTCTGCAGCCCCGGCTCCTGTCCCGCCGCGGGGGTTTTATTCCCCAGACAAGAGGAATGTCGTAGGTGGGAGCAGACAGTGCTGCCCTTGTGCTGTGGTGCCACGCTGTGCCATGCCATGCCATGCCACCCATCCCTGCCCACGCCACTGACGCAGCCAGTGCAATCATACCCGGCTCAGACCCATGTGGTAGCTGCTCTTCTCCAGGTCCAACGACTCCAGGAGCTCCTCCACTGCCTGCAGGGAGGGAGAGGTGTCAGGGCTGTGCTGGCAGCACCCTGGGGTGCAGCACTGGTCCCAGCACAGGGCACGTACCCGCTTCTCATCCACCACGATGTAGTTGCGCCCGTGCTTCTTGGTCAGGTGAGGGGCCAGGACGTCAAAGCGCCGCCTGAACTCCGCAAACACCATGTGGTCAGGGTACCCTGTGGGGAGCAAGGGGGCCGTAGGAGCAGCCAGGACACCCAGGGGATGGCCGGGGAGAGCCCTATGTGCACTGACTTGCTGGGGATCATCTTTTGGGAGAGCTGATGGTGTCACCCCACGTGGCACAAACCCGGCTGGAGAACCCCATCCCATCCCGGGAGGTTCTCCTTGGCTGTGTCCTCCAGATCTTTTGGCCAGCATCCATGGAGAAAGTGGCCAGATCCTGCCCCAGGGGAGCGCAGGGACACGTGTGCTGCTTGTGCAAGCAAACAGGCTCCTTCCTGAGCCGCAGCCAACTTCTGCATCACGCTCATGGTGCTGAGCCTCCACATCTTAATTAGTGACGGGGTACCGATGGGGCTGCTGACCCTGGCACAGCGGCCATCGATCCGGGTGGCATTGACTCCCAATTGCAGCAGGAAGGGTCCAACCCCCAGGCAGTAAACCCTTGGCTGGGCAGCCAGCCACGTGCATCGATAAGTACTTTGCTGAGCACGACCTGGAGGCCCTCGTCCCAGCGGGATTGGGGCTGGCTGCCAGCAGGAATGCTGCCAGGAGCCAGCAGCACCAGCAGAGACACCCTATTAAGGCCATGCCTGTCCCCAGCACAAGGGAGGGGGGACAGGACCACGGTGGGAGGATGCGCTGGGACTTGGGAGTAATGGGATGTGCCAAAGGGTGTCCCTGGGTAAGGTCTGGCTCCCCACGGAGGGGACACATCCAGGATCCACCCCCTCCATGGGACACGCACCCCGCAGGGTGCCACATCTCACCTTGTCGGTACATGCGGAGGGCATCGAGCAGGCGGGAGCCGCGGAGCTGGGCACGCAGCAGGGGCACATCGAGCTGCATGAGCCCGGCCTCGCAGTGCTCCGCCGGCAGCTCCAGCTCGCTGCCGCTCACCCGCCGGCACGGCACGGCACGGGGGTCCCCGCCGCCCCCCGCCGCCTTCGGTAGGAAGCAGTGCACAAAGTGCAGCTTGGACTTCTTGATGCTGTCGATGAGGGCGTCCTGCGGGCGTGGGAGAGGGAGGTGAGCAGTGACAGGCAGAGACATGCGCCCCAACCTGGTGATCCATCCCCTCCATGGCATCCCCTCACTCACCACTTGCAGCTTGATCTGGATGCAGAGGGACTTCTTCTTGACGGCGGCCACGCCGGTGGTGAAGGTCTTGCGCATGCTGGTGGCGCGGCGCAGGGCGAGTTGGGACCCCCCTTCCAACCCTGCCACCGAGCCCGACAGCACCAGTGCTGACCCACCACGGCCAGCAAACAGGCTGCTGATGACCTTCCTGTGGGGCACGGAGGGGATGTCACCTCCTAAATCACCTCTTACCCCACTGTGATCCCCCCTACCTCAGGACCAGACTCACTTCTGCGACTCCTGCAGCAGGATGGAGGCATTTTGGGTGGCTGGGTTGTGCTTGACATAGTTGAGCCAGCCTGTGGCATCGTACTCAACCCAGTTGGTGCCCGAGCTGTGTCCCAGGAGGAAATGCCGGGGCTTGTCACTGGGGAGCAGCGGGTTGTGCCCTGTGGGGAGACACGGCACTGCTGGGCACAGCCCCATGGACCAGCGCTGATGCACGGCCCCATGGTGCCAGGCTCCTCCTCACCTTTCTTCCCTCCTTCCTGGGGGCCGTAGTAGGAAAAGAGCCGCTCCAACAAAGTGTCCTCATTGCCGCCCGGCTGCAGAGCCTCCTCCTCCAGCAGCCACAGCAGCCCCCGTGCCTCATCCGTGCGTGCCAGTGACCGGACCTGCGGTGACACTGTGCTTGCATCCCACCCGGCATGCTGCAACCCTGGGATGCAACCTCATCTGCTGTCAGCAGCAAAGAGATGGCCCCCGCTTCATGGAGACCCAGCAGGGGAAGTGTCTGCAGCACTCGAGGCAGTGCACGTGGCTGGGGTGGAAAACTCATTGCTGAGGCAGCCATGGGCTGAAACACAGCGCAGGGCTGGTGCCAACAGCCCCCCTTAGTCTCTGCAGCCTCCTCCAGCAGGGACTGGAGGACTCTAGGGACTGGTGCACCCTGAGGACCTATGTACCCTGAGCACCAGAGCATTCGAGGGACTGAAGAACCCTGAGGACCCATAAACCCTGGGGACCTGAGCACCTCGAGGACTGGTGCACCCCAGGGATCACCCAAGATCTCTGCATCCTCCCGCCTGCAGCACAGGCAGCTCCCAGAGCTAGTGGGGACACCATACCAGTGGATGCACCAGCGATGTGGGCTGCACACACACTTGCAGATGTGCTCTCATAGCCAAGCATTCAAGACAGCCCCTCTCCTAACCCAAATGTCTGCCAAAAGGCCAAGAAAGCTGCTCATTGCCCTCAATGATGTGACCAGAAGGAAGTGCAGCGTGTGCTCACCAGTGCCTGGTGCGAGGGCTGGTCCACAGCAGCAACAGAGCCAGAGGAGCTGGGCTCAGCATCAGCCAGGGCAAGCTCTATGTTCTCCTGGTGAGGGGGAACAGAGGCTCAGTCAGTGACCGTGCAGTGACAGGGACTGGCAATTGGTGCCAGCGGGGTGTAGGAAGGAGGCAGGACACTCCCAGTGTCCCACTGCTCCACAGTGCTGGGTGCCAAGGAGAGACCGGGATACACGGAAGAGTCCCCTTGGGCTGCTGTGCAAAGATGGAGCAGGGACGGTGATCACCACCACCACCCCCAATAACCTGGCACTTTGACAAACAAAGCTGCTGGGATGGAGCTGGAGCTGCCAGCAAAGGCACCATCAGGATGGGAGCCCCGGGATTAGCCCGGCTGCACAGAGCATCATCGGAGCTGCTTTGGCTGGACTGGTCCAGAGCAACCGTAGGGCAATAAACCAGGGGGGAAGGCCAGGAGATGCTCATGCAGAGGGGGGAGGAGGCAATGGCAGCCCCTGGGGGGGTCCCTGTCACCTCCTTGTAGCGCTCCAGCTCACGGGCGAAGGTGCGCTGGTGGAACAGGAGCTGCAGACGCTCCTGGGCGTAGTTGTGGCACAGCTCCTCGAAGGTGGCTCCTCGGCTCTGCCCTGACAGCTCCGGGTTCTGTGCCCCGGGGGTGTCCACCACCGTCACCGAGCACACCGAGTGCTGGCTCGACTTCAGTGCCCTGCGGGGACAAAGGGACAGAGCGGGGTGGTTGGGTGCTGTCGGGCCGCCCCGCACCTCCCCAGTCACCCAGCACGTACCTGTTGAGGAGGGAGATGAGGAGGGTGAAGAGCTCGGAGTACAAGCCGGCTGCCATGCCCTCCAGGCACTCCAGTGCTGTCAGCTTGGGACCTGGCCAACGTGATGCTTAGTGTCCCCATCCTGGTGTCCCCCGGGGCTGTCCCCACCACCCCTCACCATACCTGTACTGCTGTCACCCAGAGGGGGATCATCGGGGCCCTGTCGGAAGGAGGTGGATCTCTGCAGGGTGCCCTTGGGCTGGTGCTTGAAGATGGAGGAGGAGAGCTCCTCCAGGCTGCAGCCCAGCAGGTAGGCGGCTTTCTGAGCCCACTCGTGCCGTGCAAACTGCTTCCTCCCGGCTGCAAGAGGGGGGAGAAGGGGGCTCAGCACCGGCTACAGCATCCCCCCAAATGGGGGGCACCTCCAGCCAGCCCTGGGATGGGCTCATATCCCCCAAAATAGCCTGGGAATGCTGTGCACAGTGGGAGCACACGGCTGATGCAAGAGGGCTGGGAAGCATGTTCTGGAGTCTGATTAGAGGAGATGGGGCATGAATGGCTTTGTGCCTCAGCAGGGCTCAGCCCAGAGCCACGCTGTGGGTCACAGTGGGGGTCACCCCTCACTGCCACCACCCAGGGACCCCGTGATGGTGTGGGGCTCTGAGACACCCCAGCATTGGGATACATCCCTGCTCGGCCACATGCACTGAGCATCCCCCCTGCAATGGGGCAGGACAGACACAAGCACAGGGATGCTGGGGAAGGGGAGGTGAGGTGGGAGGTGGTTAATGGTGACACTCAGGGACACAACGGTTGGGAGGGAGAAACCAGAGACACACGGAGAACAAGACTTTACCTTCGTCGGCGTCTGCATTGCAAAGGGGCAGCATGCACCATGCGAACAGAGACAGGGTTAGAAACAACGGCACACGCGGCACGGGGACACCCTCACGCCACGCACACGCCAAGCCTGGTCCTCCCCCAGGCATCGCTGCAGTGAGACCCTGCGACCCAGCACGGGGGCCCTACCCCTGCGAGCCCCGGTTGCACTGGTGGGGAGCAGCCCAGCTCTGCCATGGGGAGCTGCTGATGGATCCAGCCCAGTGCAAGTATAAAGGAGCCAAGGAAAGAGGGGCGGGTGCTGCTAAGCTGGCAATGAGCATCCCCATGAGACGCAGCACAGAGCTGGGGCTGGGATGCTTCCCCCCAAGCAGAATGCAGGGATGCTTCCCCCCAAGCAGGATGCGGGGCTCCTCCCCAGCAGACCCCCATGAGGAGGCTCCTTTGCTCCCCAGGCGTGGTTGCAGCAGGGCCCTGCTGCCCTCTAGTGCCTTGGAGCACCCCAAGAGCCAGCACTGCACCATACTGTGCCCCCGAGATCCTCCTGGTCTCTTCTCATCCCCAACTCATCTTTTTCCCCTGGTACAGCCATCAGCTTCAGGTGCCCATTTGGGCTGTGCCCAGGCCCTCCTGTCCCCATGCAGCACCATCGGGGCTTCCACGGTGGGAAGGTGAGAGCCCCAGAGGGAGAACAGCAGCCCCATGGAGCCAAATTCACCGCCCCCAGGGATGAACAGTGGAGCTGGTGCCCATCACAACAAGCCCTGCAGCCCATGGTAAGCTCTGGGTGCTGCTGCCCGCACCAACGATGGCACCAACAGAACTGGGCTGGGGGGCAGCAAGCAAAGTGGAGGCTGCCAGGGCCCAGGCGGGGATCAGAGCTGGTCCCAGCACACCAGCAGCATCCCAAGCACGCGTTCCAGCCCCAAACCCAGCACCATACGGCAGCACCCAGAGCAGAACCCCCCATGGCTCCCATTACCGGCTCCATCTGCCAGTGGCTCTGCAGGAGGACAGGGGAGAGACGTTACACTGGGGGCAGGGACACGTGTACCCCCGACTCCCTCAGCCCCAGCCAAGCTCCCGAGCCCCCAGCTTGCCAGGGGCCAGCTCAGGGTCTGGGGTGCTCAACCCCCACCAGCCAGCAGGACCACCCCAACCAAGGGGGCAGAACTGAGTGTCCCAGAGCACCCAGGGTGGCAGGGCACTGTCCCCAAGTGCCACATCCCAAACACCCCCCCAGGGCTCAGTCACACCAGGATGGGGCTGTTTACAAGGTGCTGGTGATCAGTTCAACCCCATGCAACCATCAGTCCCAAGCCTTGGATCCTTAATGCCTCCCAGGTTACCTTTTGTGGCCCCGGCAGCCCCCAGGTGATAAATGGCACCGAGGACCAGCCAGAAGGCTTTCTGCTCATCACTGGAGATGCCCATCACCTTCATGGCAGCCTGCAGCTTGTTGAACTGCTGGGTTGCCTTCTGCTTTTCCTCTGGCTGTAAAAGCAACAGGAGCCATCAGTGTGGGAGCCTGGCTCTGTCCCCCTCCGCCCAAATGGCGCAGGCAACCCCAGGGCCCCCACCACAGACACCCCCCCCCCCCCCCCC
>JANRGW010005558.1:0-18122 GCA_024733675.1 Psilopsiagon aymara
AGCTGTTGTATTCTTTTCCCTTGTATTTCTCTTGTCATTATTATTACTAGTAGTAGCAGCAGTGGTTTGTGTTATACTTTAGTTATTAAACTGTTCTTGTCTCAACCTGTGGGAGTTGCATTCTTTTGATTCTCCTTCCCATCCCTCCAGGAGCAGAGGGAAGAAAAAAAAGGAAGTGAGTGAACAAAACTGCGTGGCTGATTTATGGCTTAAACCACGACAGTTTCTTAAAAAAACATAGCTAATTTTTCAGATAAAAAATAACTTGTCTTGCAGATATTGACAAGCATGGTAACTGCTCATGTTCCACCACTTTATCATGGATAAATTTCCCAAAATGATGGGGTTTGATCTGTTCTTAAATAGGCATTTGCATTTTCTGGTTTTCAACCTGCAGTTCCAAGTTTTTAATATGAATCTTGTATCCATATTTTGTCTGTCTTTCAGGGTTTTAAGGGTTTTTTTGGGGTGTTCTGTAAGTTAAATTTTATATCTCTCATTTGCAGGACCCAACTAGGATTCTGAACACAAGTAGCAGCAGCATTAGTAACAGTTTTTCAAAGACCCACAAGTTAACAAAGGAGCACAAGGAAAAGACTTCTAAAGACTCGAAAGAACATAAAAGTGCCTTCAAAGAACCTTCCAGGGAACACAACAAATCTTCCAAAGAATCCTCTAAGAAACCCAAAGAAAATAAACCACTAAAAGATGACAAAATAGTTTCTAAGATGGCCTTCAAGGAACCCAAACCTGTACCCAAGGAGCTGAAATCTGAAAACACCCCCATCCTTTCCATAACAGGTGGGCAGCAGCAAGAAAAGAAGACCCTCACAAAAAGGCCCTCCGTTGTGGACTCTGATGAAACTTCAGCAAAAAAAAGAAAAAAAGGTGGCCCAGATTTGTTATTTAAAAGTTTCTCTAGTGCCCCACCACTGATTCTTACTTGTTCAGCTGACAAAAAGCAGACAAAGGATAGATCTCACCCCAAGGTGGGAAGAGTCAAAACTGAAAGCGATACACTGAAACGGAAGACGCCTACTCTGCCACCGTTTGATGATATTGTAGATGCCAGTGATTCTGATGTGGAGGAAAACGTATCCTCAAAATCTGAAGTAAGTGGTGTTTGGTTTTGCTTCATATGTGTTTAGTCACAGTCTGTGGGATTGTGCACTGTATTCGGTTTTTCCCCTTCCTTTCTTCTGTTTACTGGCAGATTGTTCAAATTGAAGGATACTGACTGCCGGCTGTTCAGAGTTATGCATGCTCTCATTTAATTGTATTGCCTATTCAAGTCTACTCAATTTATACATCTGTCAACATTATGACAAATGAGCATATGGGAAATGTCTATAAATAATATTGCTCTTTTGATCTTGTTCTTTTGAATTTCATGCGTCTTCTGAGGGAAGAGGAATTTGATTTAAATGCTTATATTCCACACCCTAAGTCTGCGTTCAGGTATTCAAGAATTCAGTAAATTCACGAAAGGGTTGCATTAAATCTGTATTTGTTATTTTTCAGCTAAAAATAGCAGTTCTGTGAATGATGACACATTTTTTTGGAGGTGGAGGAGGAATTCCTAGAATCTTTCTTACCTAAGAAGAAAGACAGTTTTTGTGGAAGTTTGCTTTCCTTAAAATACTTGTCTGCTGTGCCTGCTCTTCTATTTCAAGCATCATTTGCTCTTGATGATGAGGATTTTAATAATTCTCCTAGGACACTTGTTTTTTAGAAGCGTCTTTTAAAAAGAGATGAGTAGAGAAGGAAAGGGATGGGAAGAGAAGCATTATTTGGTGCTTTTATTTGTGTTCATGACTAGATGTGGTGTGCATGGTAGAGAGGAAATTTTCCCAGCTGTGCCCATTCAATTCTCTTATTTTTCTGGTTTCTGTTGTGTGTCTCTGTAACTGCCATGAGATTCATAGCCCTACTTGCCCTCTCTGGAACAGACAATAAATACGCTGCTGTGTGGAGGTGTCAACATTAGGTTTTTATTTCACAGGAACTTGCCACAAGGGAGAAAGTAATTTATTTCTCAAGTGACCTTTTAATGACTGGTCCCTTAGGGCATGCAAAGGCTGTAAAATTTAGAACGTGTGGAATAGTACAGCACCTCATTACAGCATGGCACTGCTCATACTCTGGTTGGGGTGACATTCTCATCTGGCTTAGAGCTTAGGCATTTGTCTTCAAATCTGAAAAATGCTCACACTTGTCACCCTTGGTGTGAATTAATTTTTGATGTCTTCAAAAGAAACTGAATATTCTGGTTTAATTTATGGCAGTGTCCTTAGGACTTGCTACCAATCCTTAGTATAGCTAGATAATTGGCAGAGATGTTGCTTTCACATTTCTTATTCTTTCAAATAGGTGCCATGTAGTGGCACATTTACTGGCAGCAGTGGTTCTTCATCTTTTTTCGAAGACAAAATGACTGAGTGGAGCGACTGCAGTGCAACTGGAATTTTACAGAGGCAGGCACCTCAGACGTGTGCTGCATAGCAACTGGCAGATAACTAATACGTGAAGGATATGGATGGTCCTTAAAACTGAGCCTTTTAATTGTTGACATGTGCTCCCTCTGTCTTGCAGCTTCTTACCAAACCTATTACCAGTGGTATCATGCTATGCTCTTGTGGTTTTCATGGGATGACACAAGTCCACTTGCACTGCTGTTCATCTTTTGTCTGCAGTTGACCTGCAGGACCTAAGGAATTCCTTAATTCTGTACTAAAGCAAAAAAGCAGATTCAGTTCTGTGAGCCACTGTTACTGGAAGGGTAAGGTACTGGAGTCCACTCAAAGAGAAACAGATCCTGCTGGTCTGGGCTCTGGTGTATTTTAACATTGACATCTCAGATTATGGATCACATAGATCTTCAGTGGGACTTATTTTTAGTAAAGGCATCTGGAAAACCCAGAATAATTTCCTCAGGTGCCTGTGGATTCATACCGTTGTTAGTTCTGTGAGAAAAAGATCTGGGCAACCTGGTTATTAATGAGTGCCTACAGAATTTCAGAGAGTTGTTCCTTCTCTGCTTTTTTGGCTTTTGAAGCAGGGCTGCTAACAAAAGGTGATTGGGTAGTGCAGTAGAGGTAATTTTGTATGTTGGAAAACATGGTTCAAACTTTTTATGTGTTGGTGGGTTCCTAAGCATGAAAAGGAGTACTCCTTCAGGAGAAGGAGTAAATTTTACAGCCAGATGCATGAAAGGCATATCCTATAAATAGTAATATGAAGGCAAAAAAGTTGCAATGTTACATAGGGATAAAATAAATATGATGATGCTTTTGCTATACAGGAGTGATTATTTCAGGTCATAGAATCACAGAATAGTTAGGGTTGGAAAGGACCTTAAGATCATATAATTTCAGCCCCTCCACCATGGGCAGGGACAGGGACACCTCACACTAAACCGTGCCACCAAAGGCTGTATCCAGCCTGGCCTTGAACACTGCCAGCGGTGGAATATTCACAGCTTCCCTGGGCAACCCATTCCAGTGCCTCACCACCCTTACAGTGCTTCATGATACTAACCAACATAGTTGCTTGAAGTTGAGAAGCCACTTCTTCAGTGGCATGTTCTGATGCAATAATACGCTGTAAAATTCATTCAGGTTTTATTTACAGCTGTGGTACAGTTACAGTGGTGAGTATTGTACCACTGGTGAACAAAGAATATATCATTATTTAGAAGTATATATATGTATATGTTAATAAAGAATACAGGATTTAATCCTAAAGTGGCTTTAAAAAAAAACAAAACCACAAAACTATTCTATGATTCTAAAACCCAACTCAGCAAATTTGGGTTAGATATAACAAATCAGTTTAGAAATCAATACCTAAAGGAAAATTGTTAGGATACCACAAAAATACTGTGTTTGAATCATGTGCTTTTTTTTCTAGTTTAAGGTGTATTTATGACATAGTGCAAATGTAATTATGTATTTTTTGTAATAAAATTATTAATAACTACAAAGACAAGCATCATTAAACAGGTGCTTTTTCACTGGTTATGTGCCACAGGAAGGCAGTGCTGCTGCTCCCCTGATTTCTTCAGATACAGCCCATTCACTGAGTTGAGATGGGGTGTATCCTTCCAATGAATGGACTTCAGATAGAAAAGCAAGATACACTCAATCATTCTCAATATTGACATCGTGCTCTCTTACCCAATTCTAGTCATTGACTTGAAATATTGGCCTTTGCCTTCACAAAGTGTAGCACGTGAAGGTTTAGCACTCTCCGAGTGAGGTGGATCATGTGGTAGAGTGTGTCTGCCAATGGCTAATCCATCCTCTGAGGTGTCCCTTAAAAACTGCATTTAGGAGCACAGCCTGGTTAGCATACAGTGGCCTTGAGTGCATTTCAGAAAGCCAGACACTGTCTTCTGATGTCCTGCTGTTAGTCCCTCTTGAGTTCCAAATACCTTTATTAAATTACAGTGGAAAATAAAGTAAATCACTTCCATGATTAGTGATGAACTTTCTGGCCTTGTTTAACAGTTTTTCTATTTATGACTTAAATAACAAGACCAGAGATGCTCATTTCTCTGTGGTCTCTTTGGCATATGCTGTGGTGTGGTCCACTGCTGTATTTATTTTAGCTGTGTTTTTCTACTGACTGAGCTGTTGGCAAGTGAAATACGTGTCTCCATTTCTCTTCAAGCTGCTTTGTGGACTATCACTTTTCAAATATGTCTGTGATTTAGAGTGTGTTGCACTTTAGAGTTGCTAATAGACTTGGTGCTCAAAACAGCATAAGTCTTTTTGGAGTCATATGAGCTAGCAAAGCTATTCGGGAGTGACATGTAGTGTATTCAGTCAGAAACTATACGTAAAAGCTGAGACATTATATTACTGGCTGTGGTATGAAGCATGTAAAGTAGTGTATGGAGTGAAAGCGTGTCAGATCTAACACAGTCCACTTGAAATCTCCACAGAGATTTTGCTTTTGAATTTAATGACAGGATGTATTAGTTAAAACTCCATCTGTTTGTTTCCTGTGTGGGACAGTGCAGCAACTTGATAAAAATCCCATAGACTCAACCTTCTTGACTTTACTGCCTGTCTGGTCATGAAGCATGATGATGTTCTCATCACATTTGTGCAAGCTGCAAGCTGGTATGTGTGAAATGGGGAAATAACAGTTCTGCGTATGGGTGAGGTGTTTTCCATGGCCGGAGAATCCCTTTCTGAGCTGTGGAGCCATTGCAGAAGGAAGCCATTGCAGATCTGATTGTTTCTGGTTTATTACCAGTTTTGCTAGGTAGGGAGCATAAAATGATACATAGCTTTAAGTGAAGCTGCTGCAGCAGAAAGACACAAAGTAGATCAAGCAGACCTATTTGTTTAGGTGTAGCCAGTGTTCTCAGTGTATCTCCAGTTGGAGCAATAAAGTGAAAATAACTCATAAAATCTGTTATGCATGGTAGTGGTCTGTTAGTGGATTTTTTGCAGAACACATATGGCTCTGCTGAATGAATTTTTGCTCTTGTTGTGATTATTTTGCGTGTGATATATGTTCTTTTTTCCCTTCTTGCCTGTACATTTCCCTGCAATATTAGCATTGCCGTTAGTAATAGTAGCAGCCTTTTGGCATGTTGACACCCATGGAAATACAGACTGAATGGATTCAAGAAATTGTGAGAGCTCAAGAGTAAAGAGTTCTAGTTATTAAAAGCAGGGTTCCTTATCTGGTCTTTTGCCTTTGGAAGAAATGCCACCTACTTAGGAAGTCCATTACAGAGCAATGAAAATAGAGCAGTGATTGCATAGGCTGTGGGTTTGTACTTAATTAACTGCTTGTGTATCTTAAAGCAGTCTTAAAGTTACAATAGAAGTACATTTTTAAAATAATCCATGAAATGCCACTTTGGATCTGGCATGTGATCTATTCATTTGACTCCCACAAAAGTGGAAGAATACTTTGAAAATTCCCATGGTCTTGTAAACCTTCAGGCCCTTGTTAGCTGAAAAATCCTGCTTTCTGCCAGGGCTCGAAGCCAAAGAAAGATCTCTTTCAGATAATATTTAAAGTTAGAAATAAGAGTAGTGAAATAGTGCTCTGTGTGGAACTTTCATTTGGTTACCCATGAAGAAAGAAAATAAAGGAAGCTGAGTTTTATTTCTTTTTTGTGAAACTGACCTTAATGATGCAGGACAGGGTTGATGATGTCCTTCATTGCAGGCTGGGCACCATGGGTTTTCAACCTGTTGTATTCTTAGAATCTTTACTTTTTGCTTGGTATTTTAATGCATTGGTTTTGCATTTGCTTACTTTTAGTCCAGGGTGGACACTGCTCTTAAAACACTGCCAGCCACCCCTGTGGAATTATGCTCCCATTGTACTCCTGTGTTGAGGAGGTAATGCAGTAGCCACAAATAGGTGGGTGTTAGCAGGTCATGTAAATACTGTACTGTCCAGTGTGTTCCCTTTTAAAGCTGTGTTCTGAGAGGAGTAGTGGCCTGAGAATTATCAGACCTTCTTAGAAGTAGTCATAGGTACAAGTATGGTCTGTGGCCGTTGGCATCTACTTGTAGTATGTCACCATCCAGCGGATATATTAAACCCTTTTTTATTAGCTGATACTATGGAGGAGAAAATGCTTTAGCTTTGCTCACAAAAGCTTAGGTGTGTATTAAGTTAGTCTGTATGTGGTGAGGAGAACCACTGCTGGATGAAGAAGCAGCAAGATTGGCAGGTAGTGATTCCTCTGTGGCAGCAAGGTTTGATGTTAAACTGAGGTACTTTTGTTACCGTGGTATGATAGGAAATCAGTGGACAGAACCTGTGTCTACATGGTTAAGTGTCCAGTTTGCAAATATAATGTTGTGAGACCAGGGGCATTTTTCATTTTAGGGGCAAAGTCATGGGTATTGAGTTGGGTTTGGTTTTGGTAGGTGTTTTTTCGGTTTGTGTTGTTTTTTTAATTTTAGGAAATACCATATTTTGACCACAGAAATGACATCATACATTAGGCTATTTGTTCAGTGTGCAGTATTTTACTTCATTCACAAACTTTGGCTACATCCATATAGCTACTTACATGGATTAACTCAATTATTTGCATAAATTAATAAAAATATTTTTATTATTTAAAATACTTTCATTTTTGGGGCTGGGGCCTTATTTTCTATATTTCAATCCTAGAAAATTCCCTACATTTGTTAGCCTGCAGAAAGAAAGGATTTTAACTGGGTATGTGCAATGCCAATATTTTAATGATATTCTTTCTTTTGTGGCAAAAAACCTGTTTGTATCTGTCCCAGTAAACTCATGACAGTTTCATTAACCAAGATGATTGCAGCAAAAATGCTAAAGATAGGATATTTTAAGTGTGATCAGGTGAGGTCTTCTTGATACAGCTTTCACTGCTTTGAAGTTGCTCTATCTACTTGCATGCATTATGTTGTGATACAGAGAAATAGCTCCATATAATTAAACTAACACCTGTTAGTTACCACATGAAATAGTTTGTCTGCAATAGTAAGATCTATTTGTGGCTTTTATACCCTTTTTATTTTTTATGCAGAACAGTAAAGTTTACGGTTGTTTTCTTTGGCAGAAATGGCATGTTTTACTCGTGTGCTTTGAAGGTTTGCTGCCAAACTCACCATGAAATTCATTAGGTAGTTTTTATAATGCTTAGCATTCAGAAGCTTGTAAATTATGAGTGATACGAATTCTCTGGGACACACCATAAACTCACAGTTGGTTTTTACATTTCAAAGAATGGTAATCCCCTGAAGTTTAGATTTTGTTAAGGCAGTGTAAAGGCTGCCTAAAATCACTAGTACTATGAATCTTGTAGCATGCCTATGTAGAATTAATGACAATTCATTGCCTGCTGATGAGGGACTGCCATTTAGCTCTCCCTGCTGTGGTTCCCTGCGGTTTGTCCTGGGCCTTGATACTTGACGCTGCAATACACGGGCTTCCTGGGGGACCTTTTGGAATGCGCAAGGGATGCTCCTGATGAACATCATGCACCTACTTCATACTCAGGGGTATTTATGACTGTGTGTCACTGTTCTTCCAGTGTCGAAATGTGCATATAGCCCTGATACAAGGAATAAGTGAAAGCAGATGTAATCTATTGGTTCTCTTTCTTTTCCTGTGTGGGTGTCAGTTCCCTCACAGCAACAGTGCCCACTCCACTGCAAAATCAGGGCACGCCAGGCAACAGTTAATGTCTAGGGAAAATCTCAAGACTAATGAATTATGACAATAATTTTGGTGTTTGCTGATGATGGTCCTGTGTCAACACACCAGCAATAAAAGAACTATCCTTCACTTCAAGTTTAAGAAGTGTTGGTGTGAATTTGGTTTAACTCACTGGGCCATTGTTTTTCAGCAGAGGACCATTAGGAGTAGATAAAATGTTGTGGCCTAAATGTTACAAATTTAGTAAAAGAGCTTGTTGATGCAGTGGTTCAACTTGTTCGTGCTATTTGCAGCCTTTTGATCCTCTGAACACTGTAAAACTCAAGATCAGGGTTGTAGTACATGAGATCTTAATTTAACCAATATTTTAAATAATGATTAGCCAATATTTTTAAGAATTTCAGTTACCTGCTGGAATAATATTACAAATTAAGACAGGCTGGGGAAATTGGGGCTGTTCAGCCTGGAGAAGAGAAGGCTGTGTGGAAACCTCATAGCAGCCTCCCAGTATCTGAAGGGGGCCTATAGGGATGCTGGGGAGGGACTCTTCATTAGGGATTGTAGTGATAGGACAAGGGGTAATGGGTTCAAACTTAAACAGGGGAAGTTTAGATTGGATATGAGGAAGAAATTCTTTACTGTAAGGGTGGTGAGGCACTGGATTGGGTTGCCCAGGGAAGTTGTGAATGCTTCATCGCTGGCGGTGTTCAATGCCGTGTTGGACAGAGCCTTGGGTGGCATGGTTTAGTGGGATGTGTCCCTGCCCATGGCAGGGGGGTTGGAACTAGATGATCTTAACGTCCTTTCCAACCCTAATTGTTCTATGATTCTGTGATTCTGTATTACGCTACGATATAAGGGTTTGAGTAAATGTAGTTTAAACATAAACAAATATAATATTTTTTGAAAAAATTGTTCTTGTGCAAATAATTTATTACACTTTATGAATCAGTTGCATAACTTTCTACTAATGTAAAGCTGAGATCACATTATCAAAAATCTCTTGAGTCAGTGGAGCAGCAACAAGGAGCTTTAAATGAGCATTATTTTTTGCAGTAATCAATAGAAGGACATGTGTAGGCAAAATCACAGCAAACAGATGTGTCAGCTGTAAATGGTGAATGGAACCACAGGTCTGTTTCTGCCAAGCTGCTCTCTGGCTGGGTGGTGCCCAGAATATGTCGGTGCATGGAGCTGTTCTCCTCCAGATACAGGACTTCACAATTCTCATTTAACTTCGTAAAATTCCTGTTGGCCCATTTCACCAACCTGTCAAGGTCCCCCTGGGTGGCAGATTGACCCTCTGGCATATCTGCCTCTTCTCCCTGTTTTGTGTAGTTGGCAAACTTCCTCTTGCTGAAGCTGTGCTGATTACGCCTGTGATTTTCTTATCCTGAAGTACTTGGAAATTATTTCCAGGATTAGCTGCTCCATCACTTTCTGAGGGGTCAAGGTAAGTACTCTGTAGTACCCTGGTCCTCCTTCATGCTGTTCTTGAAGACAGGAGAGACATTTCCTTTCTGTGGATGTTTGGGCACTTTTTCCAGTCACCATGATCAGCTGAAGATTATTGAGAGTGCCCTCATAATGACATTTACCAGAATCCCATCAAAGCCAATGGACTTGCTCAGGTGCCAGATAGAGAGTCCACGTAATCAACAAATAACCTCATCTCCATCAGTGATACAAATTTTTTCTTTAAAATTACTATAAATAATAAAGGCAGCTAACTGTATCAGTACCTTAGGTCACATTCTCTACCAGATAACTGTCTCTGCCTCTTCTTAAAAATTAATAATCTAGAATTTTCTGTTTAAATTTTGCATCTCTGTGATCTTCAGTTACTTCTCTAAACAGTTGTTTAGTTCTTTACATGTTGTAGTTATGAATAAATATTTCCATTTCTACAAGAAAATAATTCTAGTTCCCACCCCATAGCTCTGTGCTTCAGTCTAAAAAAAAAAAAAAAAAGAGAAAAAAAAGCACTGTCTTTTGTGGGTAGTTAAAAAGCAGTTTTACCCTGCTGTGGAGGTTAGTTGCTAGTGTAGCAGGTTGACCAGAGATGTGGTGATACAGAATTTGGGCTGGGTGCAGGTTCTTCATGGTGCTGTGATCACTCCCCTTTGCAGTGGCAGATGTGTGTACTTGGTGGATGAGGTGTGGCTGTTCTGTCCTTTGAGCTGCAGATGGGTTGGATTATTTTGCTAAAGGCTGAGGCAGTGGTCAGTGACAGTGTGCTTAGGAGTCTGTAGAAGTTGTGAGTACAAGTGTTCTGTTGGAGAAAAAGTTTTGTCCTGGGGAAATGTAGTCCTACCTGTGAAGCTAACTTCAAGCAAAGTGTAAGTAATACTCAGTAATAAGCAGTTTTAAGCAGACAGACTTTTCAGTATGTATGGCATAGGGAAACGTAAATCTTTAAGACTATTGTGCATAAAGATAGGAAATATGTAAAATGGCTGATATGAAACGGGATATTACTATGCCATTTAAATTTTATTTCAGGAAACAATATGTGAGCTTCCTTTAAAAACTGTTCAGAGGAAGGCAAGAGAAGCCATTCTCACCCACATACAGATGTTTTCTATTTTCAAATCTAAATAAGGAGCTTAAAACGATGGGGTTTATTTTTAGGAGAAGTTGCTTGAACCAACCATGAAATACACAAAGCTAGCTCTATTATATCCTGTGTTGTAAACAGGTGAGATTGCCTGAAAATTGTTTGCAGCTCAAGAGTAAGTTGTACTACTTGTGAGAACAGACAAGTTTGGGAATGACAGAAGACAAGTGATTTAGAACTGTTGAAAAAAAGTCTTTTTTCAGGGAAAACTTGATCCGAAGAGGAGTCCCTTTTCTTGCTGAACAGTTCAAAGCACAGAATCCTACAACCAGGCCTAATAAAGAAGTTCGTGTTTCTAGTGCATCAGTGTGAGAGCAGTAAAATTGCTCAGACTGTCTAAGAATGCAACAGATCATGTTGGGTCATTATCACTTTCTACAACTAACTGAAATGGAGTTATGGTAAGGTGGGTGTTGGTCTCTTCTCCCAAATAACAAGTGGTAGGAAAAGAGGAAATGGCCTCAAGTTGCAGCAGGAGAGGTTCAGATTGGATATTAGGAAAAATTTCTTCACCAAGAGGCTTGTCAAGTACTGGAACTGGCTGCCCAGGGAAGTAGCTGAGTGGCCATCCCTGGAGGTATTTAAAAATACATAAAGGTGGCACTTGCATAGCTTGGTCATGGGCTTGGTGGCATCAGGTTTACAGTTGAACTTGATGATCCCAAAGGTTTTTTCCAACCTAAATGATTCTATTGCAGTAAAGAACAGCTTGGGTCAAATCTCATTTGGTTGTCTGCAGGAAGAGAAAGCTAATAAAACAGGAAAAGGCATAGGAGAGAAGCTCTTTGCTGGTACTGTCTTACACTTTTATTGTTGTGAAAGACACCCAGTAGCTAATTTCAGATCCATTAAAAAAAATTAAAATCTGTTTGGTGATTAGTAGTCAGTGGATAAGAGCAGAAATCCCAAGTGAATAAAGCCATAATACCAAAGTCCTTGGGATAGCAGCCTGTAAAACTGTCAAAAAGCATTGCTTAAGTGACAAAAGAGAGCCTCTGGTAACTAGAAGCATCGATGCTGTTGGCACTAACCCATATTCATATATGGAAGGCCTATTTTTAGTACCTTCTAAAAAGGCAAGTCTTTTCTGTTAATGATGCTCATGCTTATGTTAAAAGTAGCTGTTTCCTCTGGGTGTGCTCTCACCCCAGATTTCCCATAGTCAAAAAAGATAGGTTTAATTTCCAATACTTAGAAATTTCAACACTTATGCTAGTCTGTATTTCTTGGAATAAAGTTTCAGAGATGGTTGTTTAAGTAAACAATGTAAATTGTTTTGAAAAGCATTAAGAACCCTTTTTAGAAAAGAGTATAGACGATCATTTGTATTTCACTGTGACTTTCTATGGTTTGGCTTCTCAAAGTGATCTTGCTAGAGCAGAGCGGAATTTTTCCAGGAAGCATTAAAATTGTATGTGCATGCGTATCCCTTCCTTTTTGTTATCCTTTCTCAATTAGTTAATGTTGAGAAAGAATTTTGTCACGGAGGAATTCCACTGATGTTTGTATGCCTTCTAGTATGAACGAGACCAAGCCTTTCCCTTTTTTGTTTCCAGAAACTGGTTCAAAAAGAAAATAGTGAAGTTTTGATAGTGACAAATATCTCTGCACTGTGTGATTTTTATTTACCCACCCTCTATGTTCTCGCACTTCTTCAAATATTTTAAACTAACTATCAGTCTTCTAGTGTTTGCTGCTTTAAGTAAATGGATTTTACAGAAGTTAAAGTTCATGGTGCAATTAATAAAGGAAAAACACAGCTAATGGAAATCTTCAGGAATAGTTTTCAGCTAGTAATTTTTCTGCAAAAAGCAGAAAGTGACAGATAAACCAGATGTTTTAAGAGTAACCTGAAGCTGAAAGACTGAAATTAGTTTCCAGATGGTGATGTCCTTAAAGTTTACATTGAGTCGTCTTATTCATCAGTGCATTCTGTATCATGTCATCATGATTATTTTACTGCTAGAAATCTCATATCATTTTACAGAAGTTCAGGCTTTTTTAGAAGAAAAAAAAAAAAAAACAAATTTTTCAGAATAACTTGATTTTTAAGGCAGTGTCCAGTGGTGCTGCAGTGTCTTCCAGAAAGGTCTGATGCTGTGGGCCATTTAAGAGTCTCTCAGTACTCAGGAATGGGTTGTGGTGTTGGTTGGATTGGGTTTTCTTGCACAGGCTTGGTTCAATGTGTACCCATGCAATCCTGTCCAGTTTTTGTATTTTGACTGTGTGTGTGAGAGAGCTGGAGATGGTGTTGATTTGAGGAGAGCAGATGTTAATGGTGTTTTTCTCAAGCATTCTGTTGCCCAGATAGGCATCTCTCATTGTGAAGAAAGGCGGTAAGAGGCTGTAAAACTGTCTGCTCATTATGAAAGGCAACAATAGACTGATTTATGGAGGAAGAGCAACTGTTAGGTTAAGGTACCTTGTATGCCTGAAAACTGTTTCACAGTGACTGGATACTACTGCTCTTAGTTTTGAGAACAGCTTGATTCTGTCTTAATCATGGGTAGTATTGTACAGGCAAGGAGAGTCAGAAAACTTTTGTTAGCCTGGATAACTTGTCGCAATAACACATTTGTATGGAATTTGAAGTGTAAGCAGGTTTTCTTTCCAGTCGTAGATTTTTAGAGTGTTACTTCCTAACCTGATTTTCACCTTTCCTTCTGTGTGGACACTTCTTTCTTGCTTTATGCTCTCTATTGGCAACCCCTGTACCTGTGAACCTGTGAGACAGAAAAAAAAGTGTATGAAGATACGCAACATGCCAGCAAGAAGCAAGATCTCTCAGTACATACTTCATAAGGCATAACCACTCTTATAAGAAAAAATATACAGATTTTTTTATACAAAGTAATAGTTCTTTCTTAGTAATATTATAGAATTTCGGAGAGAAAATTATACATTTTAAGCAATAGTGGAGAAACAATTTATAGAACTGTTTGTTAAATAATGTAAACTGGTTGTAACAACTCTGTTTTAAAAATGTAGTTCTCTTTTTAATCTGTGGGTTCCAGATAATTTTTCTGTGTAAAAAGGCAGTCTTTCTGATTCAGTCTATTACAATCTGTGAGGTCTTAATACATATGAAAGGTCTTGGAATGAGAAATTCAACAGCAGCAGTGAAGTTTAATTTGAATCCTCATCTTAACATTTGTTTTCAAAGGGAGAAAGAACACTGTCTGAGGTTTTTTGGCACTTAATGTGGTCTGTGCAGGTCTTCTGTTTTTTGATTCTATTGCATTCTTAGTAATTTAAAAAACGATGCAATTGCAGTATGACGAGGACACCAGAGCCTTAGGTCTATCATAAACTCATTTAGGCTCTCGTGTTCTATAGCCTTTCAGACAAGGCATTGGGATCTTTTTAGGATATTTGCTTTATTAAAGAATTAGACATGATGTACTAGTGTGTATGCATGTTGAGTATGTAGCAATTTTCACAATGTTTGCCTGACTTACACCTGAAATAAAGATTTTTGTGTATTTTTCTATTGTGTAGATCTTATTTTAACTTGACAGCATGCCTTAGGTGGTAACTACCAGTAAGAGTTTAAGGCAAAAAAGTTTCTTACAATGTTACTTATTTTCTTTTTTGTTTTTGTTTTTTTTTTTTTTTTCTTTTAAGTCTGAACAGCCCAGTCCTGCCAGTTCCAGCTCCAGTTCCAGCTCCAGTTGTACTCCTTCACAAACCAGCAAACAAGGTACCAATAAAAAAAATAATTGAAGGGAGTATGTGAAATGAAAGGGCCAGTAAAAACAGAGCTAGTGACATTTCATTACCACTTTTTTGCTGTCTTTCACAGCCTGAACTGGCCACAGTTTTGCTTTAGAGACTTTTCCTGAGGTAAATTTCAGATGCATCAGTAAGGGCAAAATAAAAAGGGAGACAGTGGGTATCTGAGGAGAGGGTGTGAAGGGTGTTTGTTTTGGAGCACTAAGTGCAAGCCAGCCAGTTAACGGCTTCTAAACTCAAAAGAGCTGCTGTTTCTGAGGTTGTCCTTTTGCAGGGGTAGGTAGCATGACACCTGGCTCCATCTGAAGCCCTGCTCAGGAAGTTGTAGTTTCCCATGGGACACCCCAGCATGCGTGCAAGTGGATCATGCCCTTTCAAATGCCCATGATCTTCCCTTATGAACTATTAGAAAGTTTTATGAGCATAGAGTATTTGTTGTACCTACATGTCAGGGGAAGATGATGGTTAGACTTCAGATTGACTTTAAATTTGCATTCTGGCTAATAATTATGGTTTTCTTGGAGCTCTGTAAGGAAATGCATTTTTGTTCCCAGAATACTTGCCAAGGCAGGTTTTCTGTAAATAACTGAGAATCAGTCTACATGATCTATTAAACTACTTGCTTCCTGCTTGGCCCTTTTCCCTGGGTTTATAAGATTGTACAACTGATACATTCTTAATCAGCTTTTGCTTTATTCTTTGCATCAGGAGCATTAAAAAAGCAGCTTTGACTAATTAAATTGTTTTTGTTTTATCCATTTATATTCCTCAGTGGTAGATATGATTTAAGGTTATGACAAGACGTTACTGCCTCAGAGAGACTGTTTTTAAATAGATCTATCTACACATGATGCATATCTGTCCTACTGCCTTTCTGTAGACGGCTGGTACTGATTTTCTGATGTGTTCTGGCAGCTGTACTCCAGGTGAAAGAAAGCAAGAGCTGAAGTGGACTGTGGTTGACTGGCTTCAGGCATTTGATTTTTACCTAAGACTAAACAGAACCCCTTCTGGCTGAAACCCTGTTTTTGCTGTCATGAAAACCTCATTAGTGGTGTGGTCCATTAGAAAACAAAAGACTTGGAGGCCCATTCCTGAATGTGTTAACTTGTGTTCAGCAGAAACCTGTTAATGTAATATGGTCTTCCGAGCGTCTGTCTCTTCTGGGTCATATATAAGATATCACAAACTATCAGGTTTTTGTACCTTCTCAAGAATAGATGGGAAATTTTTCCTGTGATATGAACAACTATTGAAGTGCAAGTGATATATACATACCCTCTTTCTTGCCACAGTAAATAGCAATTACTGCTTTTTTCTGGGAGTTCCAATTAACTAAATGCCTCCACTGCCCAGTCTGTACATTTGTATATCAGAGAGATGCCGCACCAAGCATACTATGGCATGTTCACACTGTGCCGTGCGCTGGTCAGAGTCTGTGCTTTTTTCCCTAACTAGAAGTTACTTGCCTGTGCCACTGCTTTTTTTCCGTTGCAGTCAAATTCCAGTGCTCACTCAAGTGTCAGAAAACCACAGCATGAACTTTTCTCACCTCTTTTTGCATAAGCAGTGAGCTAAGTTAAGGTTCTTCAAGCTCTTCTGCTGCTTTGGCTTACACTGATGCTTCTCTGTTCCCTTACTAAAAACATTTGCTTTTGGGCAGCTTCTGCTTTTCAGTTTCTCCTTAACTAATCTGACTGTTTGGAAGACAACAACTGTTCAAAATTCCATGTCACTTTGTGAAGGGTTTCAGGTGTTAGCAAGAAGCAGAAGATTAACACTGATGTTGCTGTCAGTGCTAGAAATAAAAGACCTAAAAACTAAAGCTTTGCTAATTTTTAAGAAAATTTATTGATAAAGTTAGCTAGCTTGGTACAGAATGCTTCTTCAGTCCCAGATTTAGACCTACTCTAAATGAAAACAGCTGAATAAGAGTTGTTCAGTGCCAGTGGGGCTGTTAGTGATGGGTGTGTCTCAGGAGTCCAAGTTCCTTTTCCTCCAAGAAAGAGGAATAGGCCTGTTGTCAGCTTGAGACAGGACTGCCTGGTTGTCACAGAGCACAGGAAGGGAGTATCAGGGGATAAGGTGGCCCTCTGCTATTCTTGGGGGAAGGACATGGGCAAGAATGAGTTAGCTTAAGCTTGGAAGAGCAAGCTTATGTAGGGATCATGAGGAATGTGTGCTGATTTTCTTCCTACTTCCAGTCAGAAATGAAATCAAGAGTGATGTTTCGGGTGACTTGCAAGCGTAGCTACAAGTTTCCATGTTGTGGAGTTATGTGACGGTGCTTTATCTAAGATCAGCTATTCATTTGTCATACTAATTTCATTACAAAATTAGGTTTTGGTTTATTATTTTGCCTTTCCTTCCAGTGACCTTTCCCTTTGCTCTTTCATCAAGATTATGATGATGCATTCATCTGTCCTTTAGCAAGTCTTTTCTGTCATTTTCTTCCTCCTGTACATTGTGGAGAGGAGATGAATACATTCTCAGACACTGGTTTTGGCCTGTGGAGTAAGCAGAGACTCCTCTGCTCTCAGTGCAGACAAAAATTGCTGTCTCCAGCAGGACTTTGGTCGTTTATAGTGTCTTTGCCCAGTAAGTTGTAAGGAAACTAGCCTTTTTTAGGCTAAGCCTAGCCTGTGGAAATACCCTTGTGTTCTACCCTTTTATCTCTACATAACATGGAATCCTTCCTATAATTATGATTCGTCTTTTCTAATCCTTCACCTCAGTTCATTTAGTTCCCTGTGCCATGTCTCTCATTCAACCATCTCAGCCGTCAAGCCAGCTGAAAGAACATTTCCTAAAAGATCAAAATGGGCAAATTCTTTCTTCATCCCTGTGATGATGCTGCTGTGAAAGCTCTCTCTTGTAAATGAAATAATTTTATTACTGCTCATATTAAAAACCAAAGAAGCAGTCCTTTCCCTCTTTCAAGGGTCAGATGATTAGATATTAAGTCACACTGAAAGTTACCATTCCTAAATAGCTGAGAGTATGTGCCTGGGATGAAAGCAGAAAATGAAACACCGATCAGCTGCATTTGCAGATCAGTGGTGTTCGCATGGACAAAAAGCGCTTCAGTACTGCTCCCCTTTCCTTGTGCCGGGACAAGTGTCTGTTCCATCAGGAATTTGCCTATCAGCACAATCTGGGCTTCCTCCCAGCCATCCTTTGTTTGTAGAAACAGAGAAAAGAAACCATTGACATGAACCTGGCCAAAATCTGCCAATTTCTGAAAGTTCTAGTGGAAAGCGGTAAATCATAGAATCATAGAATAGTTAGGGTTGGAAAGGACCTCAAGATCATCTAGTTCCAACCCCTCTGCCATGGGCAGGAACACCTCCCACTAAACCATGTCAACCAAGGCTCTGTCCAACCTGGCCTTGAACACCGCCCAGGATGGAGCATTCACGACTTCCCTGGCAACCCATTCCACTGCCTCAAAACCCTCGAAGTAAAGAATTTCTTCCTCATATCCAATCTAAACTTCCCCTGTTTAAGTTTGAACCCATTACTTCTTGTCCTCTCACCACAGTCCCTAATGAAGAGTCCCTCCCCAGCATCCCTATAGGCCCCCTTCAGATACTGGAAGGCTGCT
>JANRGW010005561.1:0-11195 GCA_024733675.1 Psilopsiagon aymara
GGCACAGGGTGCCCAGAGAAGCTGTGGCTGCCCCATCGCTGGCAGTGTTCAAGGCCAGGTTGGATGGGGCTTGGAGCGACCTTCTCTAGTGTGAGGTATTCCTGCCCATGGCAGAGAGTTGGAACTTTCTTTCCTCTACTCCACAGACATTATGAGAGTCAGCTTCTTGCAGTCTCAGCTCCATTTAGCCAGTGTTCCACCCAGATCCTCGTGGGACCATAAGAATAGCTCTTCAGGACTAGATCTGGGGTGAGTCTTCCCCAGCATCCTGTCTCTGACAGCAACCACTAGCAAGCACCTAAAGAATATAATAAATGAATGGGTATCTGTTAGGGATTTTCTTCCACTAGCAAACTGCAGCTGCTGGAACTTTGTCACTTAGGGAGTCCCTGAGCTACAGACCATATCCACATCATTGTGTTTAATGGTCCTTAGTGGCCCTTTCTTCCACTAATTTCTTAATTGCTAATGGAGATGGTTTTTCTTTTGGCCTCCACAGCATCCTGAGTTACATAATGTAATAGTGTGCTTTGTGAAAGACCACATCCTGATTAGTTTCAAAGAATAGATGAGATCAGGTACAGTAGGGATATGGCAGCTGGAGCATTACAGATGTCCAGGCTTATGGGTCTCCACACTGCTAGAGAGAAACCCAGATGACAGATCCCTATAACCATCCTCATATGTTCTTATTCATATGGTTCTGCATTATACAGGGATTCTAATGCAGCTTTAAAGAAGTAAGCAACTAGCATGCTGTTAGCCACCTCTCATAATATCATCTCGTAGGTGAATATGGAAGGTGAGAGTCAGACAGTGTCTTAATTCTGCCTCCACATCCAAAAGTATCTCAGCTTGCTTAAAGCAAAGTTTAGTAGATCCTAGAGAAGGCAATGTTTCCTCAGTAGCAATCAGGTACCCATTCTGTTTCTGTGTGTTTAAAAACCCTATCCAGCATCTGTCTGTGTCTTTTTGGGGTAGACTACCTGAAAGCTAAGCCCTTATTCTGAATTGCTTTTATGTGGTTTGTAATGCTCAACTTTTGTGTAGGATCCATTTGAAGTGGGGCAAAGGGGCAAGACTTGTCCATGGGGCTCAGGAAGGGGATAGCTCCTGGGTGCAGACACAGCAACACAGGACTTTTGGAGGTCAGCTTTGAATGGGAGAAAGGCAGAAAGCAGGATCATATTGGAAAGGCATCACAGTGGGGAGCAAAGCTTTCAAACAGTGGATGTCAAGCTAGGCAACAGGCTGTGATTTTAACTGCTGGCTCCACTATGATGGACCAACCCTCTCCAGCACTGCCCTGATGCCACAGACGCTCACAGCTGAATCAGTGATATGCAAACACTTTCAAGAGGCTGAAAGCTTTTCTTGAGGTCCTTGGGTGTCAGCATTGTCACCTGTAAGAGAGCCAACCCAGCTCACCATTTCATGGTGAAACACAGACATTAATGCTTGGAAAGTTTCAGGAGCTATTGAAAGCACCATATAAATGTTAAATATTATTATTGAATTACAGTGTGATTGAAACAAATTGACTTGTTAGGAAAGTTTCAATGAATCATATTCATAGCAAATTCTATTTAATTTACAACAGTGAGTCATTAACTGGCTCTCCTGCTGATTTATTTATACATCCCGCAGAAAAGGTAACTGATTTTGAGAATCAGATCTTTAGATAACGGGTCTTCAGAATCGTGGGATCAAGCATTTATGAGAAGTATGGAAGTATCAATCCATATGAACCTACTCCCTTTTCTATCATATTTAATCCTGATGAAGGTTATGCAAAGCACCTGCAATAAAATGTGCCCTTTTTTGTGTGCTCTGAGCTTGCCCAAAAATACAGTGCTTCTCCTAAAACCCAGTGCTTCATTAAACCTGGTCCAAAATGAAATGTAACATTTTCTGATTCTCTGCAGGCTTCTCTATGCAGGATGATTAGAAGCTATGAAATACTGAGTGCTGGAAACCCAAATTGCTCCTGGATCGAAAACACACTGCACGGGAACAATTCAACCAGCAGGATGGAATAGCTCAGGAAGGTGACATGTCTTTGGTCCCGATGTGCCTCAGTTTCCCTCTCTGCAAGAGAGAGCAGGGCTACCTCTCTGTCAGCACAAAACCATCATTTGAATGTTTGGATGAGAGCATCCAGCATCTCAGCGAGCTACACAAGCTTGCATCACTCATTATTAACAGCCACACATTAATGACCCACTCCTTGCCAAGGCACAAGGGACCAACATTTAATCACTGCAGGAAGTTTCAGAGAAAGCACTTCTTTTGGTGGAGACAGGAGGATTATGCTGGAATTTCTCTATGCATGCTGCAGTGAGAGTGGGGAGCAAAAAGAGGATGAACCCGGGTTAGATGGAGGGATGGGGAAGGGAAGTGCATGCACAAGGTGTCTGGGTCAAAGGAGACAGGGGACAGGACAGACAGGACAAAAAGGGTGAAGCTGTGATGCAAAGAGCTCAGTTGAGCGCAGCTCTATGTCTTTGCTGGGTTCAGGGAAGAAGCATCGCATATCTTCACAGAGAATTTGGCTATTTGTGATTAGAAGCAGTTAATCAGGTCTCAGCAAATGGAAAAAAAGGTGAATTGAGCTGGGGAGCAAAAATTTCTACAAAGGGCTTTCAAAAGACAATTCAAGAAAAGAGGGAATTTTCAGGTAAAACTTGGTGCAGCAGGATGACATTCTTCTGTTACATGAAAGATAATGGATCTCTTGCACAAGAGTTGTCGTAGAATCAACCAGGTTGGAAAGGACCTGTAAGATCATCAAGTCCAGCCATTCCCCAGCACTGCCAAGGCCACCACTAACCCATGGCATTGTCCTCTCCCCCTGGCCTGCAGAGCCCCTGAGGGTGCCTCCACCCCAGCCCCTAGGGATGGGATAGCTGGTTGGGTGCCAGTGAGATGGGATAGGGTCACTGTGGGATGGCACCATGCAGGATGGCAGGGGGTAGATGCAAGATTAGGACCACAGACCCTAATAGACAGCATTAGGGTCTTAACAGTTCTGCTGCGGTTGGTGTTGCTTTCCCTTAGACGAAGCCAGTATGTGGCAGGGGTATATTGCCCACCATTAACACAAAGGTTTCTGAAATGAAAGTAAGAGGAAGGCAAGTACTAGCAATTGACAAGATTTCTTTTCCAAGGTTGAAAGAAGCCCAGTGACACTTCTGCAATAACAGGAATGAGACAGTTAAAGCGTTGTACAAAGGCTACCTTTAAAACTTCCTTTTCATTTTCTGATCGTCGGTTTTGATCTTCTTCAATCAAATGGAGCATCACTTAGGAGCTGATGAAAAGAAAACCTTCATCTGGTTATTAACTCCTTGATGAAAGATCTGCAAAAAGCACATTGTTCATTTACAGGAGTTTGGAAAATATGGAAAATTAACTGAATTCTGTATGAGATACATGGCTTCTTCAAGTTCTAATTGGGCACACATTGGAAAAGCAGAGCTGTTATGTTTGCAAAGATGGGCACAGTGTCAAGCTGTTGCCATTAAAATAAATGAGTTACTACATTTCTCATTCCCTTCTTCAGTGCATGGATAAGCTCACCTTCTAAATGACAGTGATCTGAGAGATGCTTTCTAGCATAGCCATGGAGAAAGACACTGCTTATGGCCAGGCCTCTCCTACCTATGTTGTACTCTGCTCTTTGATCCCTGTTTGCAGCAGGTCTGGGACCTCCATGGAGAAGGACATAGATGCAGGTGGAGCAGAGCCTTGGTCATTGCAGCAGAAAGTCCTGGAGAGATAACCCATCAGGAAAAAGGGAGGATGTGTCCCAGTTCTTTGCTGAAGTCTCAAAGTTGGAGCTGGGCAAGTGTTTCTCTTCACTTTATCCTAGGATAACAAATCCAAGCTTGGGCAAAAAACATCTGTGCAACTGTCCCGTGTCGGAGTGGTTTAGTTCCTCCCTCTCCAAATAAAGGGGAACACCAGAAAAACTTCAAACTTTCCTCCCTGTTGGCAGTGTTGGATGTTTAATTTTCCTTTGTTTCAAGCTCGTGCTTCAGTTCGAAGGCTACTTCAATCAAAACAAACACAGCCTGCTGTGAAAACGTTTCACTTTCACTTGAGCTAAACGGTTGACCCAAATTTTGACCCAAATTGAGTTTTTCCCACATGAGAAAACAAAATCCAGTTCAGGTATTTCAGAAACTAAACCTTTTCTTTTCATTGCTTCCTTGGACCAGTGCGTTATGAAACAAATAAACCAAAAAAGCAACCTCACAATCACCAATGGGAGCCCCAACATAGAAGGAGTACCGGGACTTCCTTTAAGGTGGTTTTGACTTTAATTTCAGGGATGTTTGGGATTTCAATGGACTTTTGGAGGTTTAACTCTTTCCAGCTGTGTTGGAAATGAGAGTGCTACATTTATGTAGCTGCATTTGTGAAGGATTGCACCTTTGTACCTGAGCATTTGAATTGTTCCTGCTGTGCCTAGGTTGCAAACATCTGTATTCTGATCAAATTCCTCCTGGCCTGGCCATGCATTCAGCCAGTCTGAACAGTGTCTTTAAGGAGACCAGAGAGTTAAAAATAAGATCCTGGAAGAATGAAAAGCTTACAAAAGCTCTAAATGCTTTTTTAATAAAAGGAAATTGCTGCAGGAAGTGATTCCTTATATCCCAGGCTCTGCCAATTGCTTCCAATCAGGGCAGCTTGGTGTAGCTATTATCTCACTAAGTTGTATTAATGTGTTTGTTGTTTCTGCTTTTCCTTTTAAACTAATCTACAGCTTAACTTGGGTTCTGCTGTTTAACTCGCGATTTGTCTGTGGTAAAAGCTGTTTCTTGGGGCTCTTTTCACAACTCTGATCCCTCACAGTAGCACACAATCCTCTCTTCACTTCCTACTCCTCACTAGACTGTAGGCACATTAGCAAGATGTGCTCTCAAATGCTTCTCCCCTCCCATTTGCCCGATCTCTTTTCCTTTCCTGAACCCAAAGACCCTGGGGACAGATGTACCTTCACCCTGAGGATCTCAGCCCTTCCATGCAGAGCCACCTCTGCACAGACCCATGTGCCAAGATCTATAGGAGCAGCTCACTGCATGGCCAACAGCAAAAGAAATGAGACATGCCTGAGCAGGATCCTGCAGTTCAGGGGCTATGTGAGATCAAGGTTTAATTTGAATTGGGTCACGACTATCGTAAATGGTGGAACCATTTGGGAGTTAATCTCTTATGGGCTCTGCTGACGTTCTGCAGCCTCACAAAACCCTCAAGCCAAGCAGACAAATGGCTTATAGTAACTTTTTAACTGGAGAAAGCAATGTCAGTAGATGATGACTAGATGGAAATGAGGGAAACCCCTCCAGATAGTTTGTAAAGGCAATAATTTGATTCAGAGCACCCAGAAAATCAAAGCACATCACTGCCAGTGTTGGTGACAAACTCCTCTCCCCCTGCTAGGGGTTGGTGCTGGATGTTGTTACAGCCCAGATTAGTCCTTCCAGTTCTACTGAAGCTGATCCTCAGAACCAGGATGGACAGCCCCGAGTCCTCAGTCAGCGATGAGTTGGCACCCTTTCCATCTCTTCCAAACATCAAGCATTTTTAATAACCTCTACTACTAAAAATTGTTTTCTGCTTGTTTTGAAAAGACAGATTTCTGTCCTTTGGTGATTGAAGCAAAGGGACCATTCACACAAGTGGAGACTGTGGACCGTCCCCTTGGTTTATAGCTAGATACTGTCTGTCAGGTATTCCCAATGCACAACAAGGAGTGTGCGACCTCCCGTGGGAGACCCACAGAGACAACAGGATACATGTGTTCAGTACTGCAAACCAGGATCATCTCTACAGCCTTATAAAGAAGGAAATACGGAACAGTGTATCAAAGATGAGATATGGACCACAGACACCCTGTTCCATCGCTGAATGCCAAAGGTTGATTTGCATGCAGCATTTTAAATAATTAAACAGCAAAATGGTGTTGCCATCTGCCAATGTCCATCTGGTGGAGGGAACACAAAGCTCCAAGTGAGAAACCAGCACTGAGCAAGATCCATTCACTGACAGGGGGGATCCCAGCAAGAAGCTCACGGGTGCCTTGTGGTGCTGTCATCTCTTCTGCTTGGAAATAGCTGGTAGTCCCCAGTTAAACAGCCCTGTTTAGACAAGGTTGCTGGTAGAGCATCAAGATTTCCCAGTACAGGCAGAGAAGTGTCTTTGTAGCACATCCATGTAGTAAAGGTTGCAAGAAATGTTTTGTAATCAGAAGCACTATAATGGCATTTGTAGATGCAGGGACATGTCTTGCTTCAATACCCTTGTTCGGGTCTGGCTACACTCATTCCTGCACTGTAAAAAAAAGGAATAGCTGCCAGAAAGAGGTCTAGAAGGTGATTATAATGTTCAGAGACACAGAAAGGTCCCTGGGAAGAAGGATTCAGGAGGTTCAGATTGTATTTTACACAAGAGAAAAATAAGAGGTGACATGACAGAGGGACTAAAACAATGAAAAGTGCAGAGAAGGCAACCTAGCCATTCCCAGTTACCCTTTCAAATACCCTTTCAAATGAGCCTGAGCAGCAGCCTACTGAAATTAAAAATACATTTCATACACATCAAAGGAGATGCTGGGGCTGGTTGTGATTGTGGCACGAAGCAGATTCATTGAACTAGAAAACTGCAGTGCAAGAATCTTTTCCTTGATTTTATTTTAACATTTGGAGCCCATTGTTTTTTAGTAATTTTACAGGGTTCTGAGACATTTATACAAATATTCAAAGTATGCACAGTTATAAAAGCATAGGCACTGAACTGTGGAGGATATTGTCTTCCCTGCTGTACTCTGCTATAGAGTAAGAAATGATCACTACAGACTGATGCAGGCATCCATATTAGTTGTAGATAGGATGGGGAAGAACTAGGCTTTCCACTTGACGGCAAACCCCATCATGGACTGGGATCATAACTGTGGCAGTGACCCTGTGGATAAGCAGTACCATAGCCATATACCAAAGAAGGTCAAAGTAATCAGAGCACCCTCAGCCTCCCTTAGTAGCACTCCCACAGAGCTTCACTATTATGGAGCATTGCACAATGGCAGATGACCCCAGAAGTCAATGGGAACTGGGGGCACTTGCCCAGAAACAGTCTCATTCAAAAGCCACAATAATACAGTGCTATTACTGGCTGTAATAAGGAGCAAGCTTATTCTAGGGAAGAATACATTTTCATTGTGTGCTGCCCCCACTATTATTTGTGTTGCAATAATGCCACAGTGCATGAGCCACTGCGTAGATCAGCATATGGAAAGACATATCTGTGGACCAGATAGCATCACTTCTTATTGAAAACTGCCAGCTTTTCACACATCATAGTGGCACTGGCTTCACCCAGTTTCAGATTCCTATCTTCTAAACCCAGCAGCCTGGCACTTGGAGGTGCTAACAGCAGCAAACTGATGTTTTCAATGGATATTATCAAGAATTCTTTGAGGTTATCTGTGGGGAACAAAGATGACTTTCCTATTACATATGCCAAAGAATATATTTAACTTTGTCAGCTGTTTTTATTGCAGCTCCCCTTTTTGTTCATAACAAGAAGATTTTCTATATATTTGGCCTCATTCTTCACTGCTACTAACAATAATTTGCATAAGGATGATGAAGATACCAAGTCTCGATTGACTTCCCTCAGCTGCCAACCCATTTGCAAGTATGAAGTATTAACTCTAGTTTGGTCTCTCATTGGAGAGGTAGCATCTCAAACAGTGTCCTCCGGGCTCACCACTGGTGTCCATAACTGAGACAGAGAGAATGGTACTTGGGGGGGGATTCAATGTTCTTATATGCTGTATAGGCATAGCCAAAAGAAATGATCAGGTGGAAGAAATTCAAAGTTGTACAAGTTCCTGACAGTCTTCTTTGCACCAGGAATACCGTGTTCTCCCCCGGGATTTCGTTTTTTTGTGGAGGGGGGAGGATGTAGGAAACCTTCCTAAGCAGACAAGAAGAGTTTCCATTGGCAACTGGGCAAGCACTTTGCTGGGGAGATTTGAAAGAAGCCACATGCTGATCTCTGCTCCTGGGCATGCATCAGGGCTTGTAAAGACTGACACTACTGAAGCACAGTTGGAGCTGGCTGCAGGGCGTCAGAGACCACAGCACCTTCAGCACTGTGTCCTGCTATTATACATAGGTATTTACACATCCCAAACTGTAGTTTTCTGCTGGAGTGTTGCTGTTTGGACAACATCTGAATGAGCAGAACTGGAGGAGTGACATTTTTGCTCGAAGTTTTGATGGTTTCACTGTTCAAGCAGGAGTTTTCTCAGTAAGAAAAGTTTGCTTTGCTGTGTCCTTCTTTTCTGTGTCTAGAGTTCCAGGACTTTCAAGGATAGAAAGTCTTGATAAAAACAGAAATCCTGATAAAATTTTCCTGATAAAAAACAGAATCAGGAATATAACGCTCGCTTCCATAGGATTTGTATGATTTCGTGCAAAAATATAACTTCTTATTTCCAGAAAACAACATCAAAACTGCTGTCATTTCAAGATAGTTACATTACAATTAGATGTTGTTAATCGAGGTTCAGCTGGAGCTGATCTCACACCAAAGATGTCCTCTCTGGGCTTCGTGGTATCTTGATCTCCACTTTCTGGAGACAAGCAGACTTCTTCCTCTGTGGAACAAACATGGCCTCTGGTGATGTAGGAGACGCAGCTGTATCCCTTACACTAACTGAAGTGAGCCTTCTCTGGTGTATTTTAAACCATTATAATAGCATTTGGCACTTTCCACTTAAAAGGCAAGTGCTAAAATAAATTAAGGCATCTTCTTATTTAGATACTAGGAAGTTGCAGGATAAGGCAGGAATAAAGCAAAACAAATCTAAACAACCCAAACGAGCCAGAATCCAAATCTGTGTTTAAAATTTCCTCTATTTAAGTTACTGTACCAGCTCAGCTCAATATCTAAAACAAAGAAAATGAATTATGGAACAGCACAAGGAGAGCTTGTTAATTTTCCCACTGATGTGCTGTGAAATGAAAGCTTTATTCTAAGAATATCATATCCTCGGGGCTCTGTCTGGGGAGACACTGACAAATACAAATGTCCTTACAGTTTTTCTTTTATTCCTGCTTTATGGTGTATTCCAGACAGATTTCCAAAATTATATATAATAATATATAATCTGTACTTGTGGTTTGGTGGAGTTCAAGGCTGTGATTTTCCAGGACATAACTATGCCCTGTTTGAAAATGGAAGATCAAGTGCACATAATGAAAGGCAGATCAAATTCTAGAAGAATTTGCTTATTTCTTAATCAATATTAATATATGTGACTTTAATTTCAGCATCTTTTCTCCTGTTGTGTACCAAGGGAACATTAACAACAACAGCAGCTTTACATTTTCATAGCGCCTTTCATCAAGCAGGATTCAAAAGTGCTTTACAAACCTTGGACAAAATTCTCCTTTGATCAGCACTGAGAATCTCTTAATCCATGGTGCAAATCTCTGTTGCACTTTCGGTGCCTTTTGCTGCACATAGGACTTCCCTTGATTTCTGCAGGGATCGTGTTTGTGAAACAAGTGCAGAATGAGTAATGGACGTGTGAGGAATCTGCACTGCAGATGAAAAGGAGGAAAAACGGAACGGCGATCCAGCCTCAGTTCCCTAAGAACACACTCCACAGTGCTGCAGGAGAGGGTCTTCCTTAAAGAAGGAAAAGTACAAATACACGCTCCTGTACACAAATGTACTTCTTTGTTACAAGGAGCCTGCCTTGCCAGGCCCTTTAAATCTCCCCCTAAAAGCAGAGGGTCAGATCTGGCCACCAATTACTGGTGAGGAGCTGCTCTGAGGAGAGTGCTGCGGTTACAAGCAGCTTTTATGCCTCAAGCCCCTTCTACTGCAAATGCTCTTGGACTCTGCCTATTGCAAAGGACAGGAGAAAGTGCCTGGAATTTCCAGAGCTTCTGCACCCTGTGTGTGTGCAAACCTTGCTCAGGTAAGCGCTAGCTTAGAGACCTTGCAAAGACTCTCAGGAGATTACTGAGGAAATGCTTGATTTAGGGATGCCCTCTGTGCCTCAGTTGTCTGGCCTGCAGCTGAATCAGGAGGTGCAGGGAGGATGCAGCAAAGTGAGTTTCCCGAACTAATTCCAAGTTCAATTTGGACAAAACCCTGAGTTACCTCTGTCTGACAACACTTTTTCATCTTTAGAGCTAATGTTGGGTTCTGATTAGAGTTTACAAATGCTAAGGAACACTTCCCTTTTTAATCATCAGAAAATGATGAGCAGCATCCCACTGAGATGAGTGGAGAACCCAAAGTCATCATTAATTCTGCAGGCGCTTCTGTCAGTAATCAAGATTTCAATCCTTGTGTTGAACCCATAAATCTCCGGCCCTATCATGTCCTATTTTACTAGGACATTCTGTTCCACATGGGTAGAACCATACTTTTTAATGAGAAAATCATTCAGAATTAAACGTCCCCTCGGGATGCTATTTGAAGAAGTAAAATGCCTCACTTGCAAAGACAGGTATAACAGTGTGATGAGAGGTCTTTTAACGACTTCATCTGAAAAAAGTTGACAATATTGACTATATCAGTGTGAACAGCATTGGTCCATTTCAAAATGAAGTCTGCAGTCTCTGGCATCACATTGATTTATCTCACCTGATGAGCTGCCCGATGAATTTAGTCTTTTCTGTTTACAGCTCTTCTCTTCCAAAGAGCAGAGGTTGCTGTTTAAGTGATTACTTTCCTTATATTTCCTCCTGTCGGTACATCTACATCTGAGCTTGCATTCATGTTTTTAACATCTGTTAGCTAGCAGGATTGCTGGCCAGCATGCACACCATTAGCAGCAAAAGTTCATGTTTGTCACCAGTGCTAATGGCATGTGTTGGAAACATGATTGTGCAGTGCAAATGTGACCCTATCCAAAATTGTTTTCCTTTTAATTGGCAATGTAAAAGAGCCCTAATTATAGACTAAATTTGAAAGAGGGGTTGGAATTCATTAGAAACTCAATAGGAGCCCTTTAGGAAGGACATGGAGCTGTTGGAACAAGTCCAGAGGAGGCCACAAGGATGCTCAAGGGCTGGAGCACCTCCCATACAAAGACAGGCTGAGAACATTGGGGCTGCTCAGCCTGGAGAAGAGAAGCTGTGTGGAGACCTCAGAGCAGCTTCCAGTGT